>JASTWL010000284.1:0-242333 GCA_035220575.1 Temnothorax rugatulus | reverse complement strand
TTCTTCGAGCGACGTTAACTTTTCTTCTTTTGCAAGGTGGCTTGCAGTTCTACCGTATCAGTTGTTGCATAACAGCGTATCACCGTACATCTCATTGCTGAAAGTATACAAAATAAATTATTACAAAGTTTAGGTAGAAGAGCAGATAGAATCCCTCAGTATCCCATTCAATCTTTATGACAAGGTCTATTTATGTCTGAAATATTTTGAGCTATAAATATATATACATACATAAACATCTAGCCAAGAAAAATTGATTAAAGCTCTTGTTAATTTATGACATTGTCACGTTATAAAATTAATATGTGAAAAAGTCAGAGTGGAATACACGATAAAGTGTACAAATCTTTCCTTACAACCGATATCAGAAAAAAGAAAAGTTGCGAAAAGGTAAGAGCTGTAACGAGATAAGAAGAACCGAGCTCGCAAAATGACAATATGTTACTCGCAATTATTCGTAATTAAAGATCGTCTCGGACACGTACCGCGAGGCGGGGTCAGATGATGGAATTGCAGAACGAGCATGGTTGCGCCCGGTAGGTTGGGCGGCTGAGCGTGTTGACGTAATACGCGCATTCTGCATCGAGGCGGCCCACGTCTTCAGGAAGTTGAACATCCTTACGATGGCCGCGCGACGCGAGTCATCAATTGTCGAGGACGTCAACGTTAATATCGGCGAGACGCGCCAATTGCGCTAACCTCATCGCGCGAGCCCACCATAATAACACGAGGTCAGTACATAGCAGAAGAACTAAGAAGACGGAGGCTCCGTCACGGAGCTGGACGGTGTTACTCGCCCTTTTTGCACTTCTGCGTTCTTTCTCGCTCGTTCTCATAACCGAACCAACGCATATCTATCTCGTTTCAGTGCAGACAGCGCAGAGAGTGCAAAAGATATGCATTAACCAATCAGAATAAGAGTCCATGTGAAATTAGCCAATTGGTGACGAGACATGCCACTCAAACGGCCATTGCATTAACAAAATTTGAGTCATGTACTACGTTTACGCGAGCGTTACTTCTGTAGTAACTTACGATAATTTACTCGTTTACGCGGAGTAAATTATCGTAAGTTACTACAAAATCCCGTTTACACGAAGGAAAATCCCGTTTACGCGAAGGAATTATCGTAAGTTACTACAGAAGTAACGCTCGCGTAAACGTAGTAATGGGCCGATATCACAGTCTCTGATTAACGTGATCCTCCGATTAAACTCACTCTGCTACTACGTTTACGCGGCGAGGCTATGCGTTTACGCGATGTAGTAACTTACGATAATTCACCTAAATTATCATAACTTACGATAATTCACTCCGCGTAAACAGGGGTGTCTAGCCGTGACTTAAAGTACGATAATAGCAGTAACTTACTCAAATTAGCTAATACTTTCCTTGCTAATACCTCGCGTAAACGGCGAATTTGATTAAGTGCAAGAGTGCAAGAGAGTGCAGCACAATCTGCAATGGAATTATTACCGAAACGTGACTTCATGGCTAAATTTCTTCGAGAAGTCGAGAATAGTACTCACAATATTACTTGTCGAATCCGTTTTGACAGCAATTTGAACTGATAACCTCTAAATCGTATTACGGACCGGAGAGGAAACACTATATACTTCGCATGCGTAAACGGCTCTCAAAAAGTATCGCAGAATACTACGCACGCGTAAACGGCTCTCAAAAAGTATCGCAGAATACTACGCACGCGTAAACGGTAGAAAATTATGTATCGCGTAAACGCATAGCCTCGCCGCGTAAACGTAGTATGCGTGTCTTTCTAACTGCTTCTTCTAACTCCTTCTAGAAAGAGACGAAGAGTGAGTTAATCGTTTGACGAAGAATCACGTTAATCGGAGACTGTGATATCGGCCCATAACAATGACACATATTGAATAACGAATAAAATAAATTTATTCGTTATTCGTGAATAACGAATACATCGATTATTCATTATTCGAATAAGACGAATCACGAATAATTTATTCGTAATTAATAATTTTTATTGGAGAATGTAATGAATAAAAAGAATAATCGATCACGAAAAATAATGCATCAATGAAAAATTCAAGTTCACTTTACTTGTGAACGTAAAGTTACAATTTATTAATTAGTATTTTTAATGTTAAATAAATTAAAACAAAGAAGTTGAATAAATTTACAATCAATTTAAGAGGTTCTACAGATAATAGATGTATCTAAAAATTGGAAAAAAACTTTATAGACGTATAAATTAAGATGCGAGAAAAGTGTTTAAAAAATTTTAGCATCGGTTATCGTGTAAAAATTTGCAAAAATGAATTTTGAAATCACAGTTTTTAACATGCGCTCTTATGGCAGAGGGGTTCCTGGAGACAGGAAACGAGATATTAATTATATAAAGGCGGCCTACCAGAGATTCACAAAACGGAGCTCTTTAGATCTTAAGCTTTTCAGAAATATCAAGAAAAACAATGGTTATCGTGTAAAATTTCGTAATATTGGCTATTGAAACAGGCCATACCCGATAAAAACAGTACGTGAATCCACGTTATTGCGACGTGAATTCGACGTGGATTCGACGAAATTACGTGGATTCGACGTGGATGTGACGTGTTTTTATCGGGTATCACAGGTCACGTAGCGTGCTCCGAATAACAAGTGAGATTTACCAACGTCACAGCGACTGCACCTCACATAACCTTTTATCTGTCAATGATTTTTGGGCATTTTCCTTTCGAAGAACAACTTTCTTCTTAGTAAATTTTCCTCTTTTGACACCACGCAAGATTCTATCCTTATTTCTCCAAGAATTGATCGGGCTTAGAGGAGTCATTGTAAATTTATCAAAGTAAACACAGCCACTGACTAGAAAAGAACCACGGTCACATGAGCAGAATAGCGAGACCCAAGTTCGCGATGTTATCACATTTTCTCGCATGTATAAGAAGCCGGAGTCAAAGGAGCACTTACATGATATTTTTAATTATTCCTTGCTTCGACTAATATGGGTATGATATAAGCTCTAACATCATCAAAATTTATGAAAATATTTTATGAATACTTAGAATTGATGAATTTGAAAATATTCTCTTCATCTCTCAACTGACTAGAGAGTACCTGTAGAACCTCCTTATTTATGATTACATTGAGCCATTGTTGATTGAAGTTTGTTGTATGTTTTGTTTTAATGGATATATTGCGTGGGAAGGGACAGGTTTTTAATATCGAACATCTTGTAACAGGATACTATTTCTGCCTATATTTCCGTATGTTTATTATTTTTTGTACAGCACTCTTGAATTGCTTTATAGTAGGATTGTTGTTATAGCCACCATAAAATCTTATATTACTGAAAAGTAATTCACGCATACACTATATAGTCTCGGCTGATTTTGTACATAGGAATATATTGTAGTAAAAGTTTATAGTAATGTTATTTAGTAAAAGTATAAGTATAAAGTAAAAGTAATACATTCAAAAAGGTCTTAACACCGCAATCAACATATTTAACAAATTTTCCTTTACAATATAATCAATATGTTGGCGTGTATAGTAATATTATATATATAAGGGGGGTAGCCCCGCCGATGGGTAGAGCCTCGGTCATTACTGAAATTCAAGTATACCGCGTACCTATGCCATTGTTTAAACATTCTAATATGCTCTTCTGCGTATCTCGACACATGCAGATATATATATATATTGCTATACGCTAACATATTGATTATATTATAACGCGCGCGCGCGCGCGCGCGCGTGTGTGTGGTGTGTGTGTGTGTGTGTAATAATATATGTAGTAATATATATATATATATATATATATATATAATAGATATATATATATATATATATATATATATATATATATGTGATAGTTATTTCGTCAAATACAAAGTACCAATTAATCTATAAAATACGGAATTTACATCTCGAAATTGTTTTTGAATGAGACAATAAATGAGTACGAACGCAGTCATCATCTCGGAGGTCGGTGGCCGCGACGAGACTTTCTTCTGCTGCGACTTCGCCTTGCTCTTGCTGGCCTTCTTCGCGGGAGCGGAATGCTCTCCGCCGCGTCGGCGGCTGCGTTTCCACTGACCTTGTCCTCCATATCTATTGTCTTCCAAATCTTTTGATTTTTCTCAACGAGAGTTACGTTTGCGATTAAAACGATCGTCACGGTTATATCCTACGGATGCAGAATAGTCAAAGTTCAAAATTTGTAGCGAACATAATTATATGCTTTGGTGAATAATAGTGAAATGACAGTACAATTATCGTAAAGACTCCTTATATAATCTGCTAATAAAAAAATTAGAAGAACTATACTTAGTTAATAAGTATACAATTGTTTTCTTTAACTTGCGTTAATAGTCAATATTTAGTATTATAAATCATGGTTAACTTAATAATAATTTAACTTACAATTTAACTATAATGATTACACTCTAAACTTACCTGGTTTAGGATAACCTGGCGTATGCCTATGTTTGCCACGTACACAGAATCTTCATCGGACAATTGTCTATGATGTGTACTATAATAATCTTCCGGTCTCGGCGGAGGTGGTTGGGTGGATCTACAGTAGGCGTAGCTGGCAGATCCAGCTGGCTCAGAGACACGTCCATCAGTGGACCCCGCGAGCGACCTCTCGGCACGAGGTTACTCTTGTCCTCCGGAACGTATAAGTTCTGACTACTGTAACTCGCGCCAACAGGTATTCACCGCTATCCTCTTAACCTTGCTGCTGCACATGGCAACACGAACTATCCCGCGTAATTACGATCGAGAGTCTGTCTTTGCACTGGTCCGGTTTTCACTCCGATATCCTCTCGCGTAACCTCTTTACGTACAATCGGCATCCTAGTCCTAGTACTATGCCGAAGTCATTCTTTTTATTATTTCGCGTGAGTGTGAGCCGATGACTCTGGGGTACTCCGCTGCCTAAACAACCGGGTGAATTCGAGGAAGCTCTTCGTTTAACAACCAATAAAACGGTAGATCCGGATTCCCGCAGAATCCGCACGGCTGCCCCGTAATCGGCGCCTTCAACGATATTCCATTGGCGGAGATGATACGGTCGTTCACTTGTAATTTTCCTTCAGCTGGGCCGGGTTTGAGCACATCGGAGATCGCAATTGCTGTATCGCCATTATTGAAATGAGGATTATCGCGACCTCCTGACACAGCTATCCCAAAGCCATAACCGGGAACTCTGGTCACCTTAACGTGGTGAATCTCCCATCCTCTGTCACCAGTCTCTCGTGCAATGTCTGTATCCGAGGATCCTTCGTCCTGTGTGTCATCCTGGAATCCTGTAGACCGATCTCCGGCAAGTAAGCGTCGTCTCGTTACCGGTCGCGTCGTCAATCCTACGGACGTCCGTTCCGTACCTGATTTCATCGTCGTGCGAACGACTCGTCGTGTAGTCAGGTAGCATTGGTGCAAGCTGCAGGTGTTCCTGGTTACCAGGTTACTAAACATTAAATTACAATAGTCTTAAAATTGAAGACATGAAACAGTGTGATTCAATTTTTCTTTTCCTTATTTCATACTTTAATTAATTCTTATACCTTATTACCTAATTAATTTTTTTTTAACTTTCGTCTAGCTTTTTCAGTAGTATGCAAATCTCTGGAACAACTCTCAGCAACATACAATAATCCATCTTTGAGAAGTCTGTGAAAAATTTGAATTTTCTCATACATTACACCAGAAACTCTCAAACCCTGAACTACAAGTTCTTGGCCATTAATATGATCTACAAGAGAGCCTACGACTAAACAATGATCACCAATTCTATCAGTTATTTTTAAGTATTTTCTCCTCTTGCGGAGGCAAAAATCTTTAACTGTGCCTTCTGGTAAAGGCTGTAATTTTCTTGATGCGCACAGATATTGCCAGTGAAATTTACAAACTTGAGTATCAACATGTCTTGTGCCAGCATGAATATTTTGCAAAATTTTACCATTTAAATCCTCAAGAGGGAAACATGCATATGCCCACAATGGCCCTAGTTCATGTACACAATCTGCCAAATGAAGAAGCAAATGCACATTGATTGAACAAAATTCAATGCTATATAGCTGCTCAAAGTCTCGCACAAACTGCTTAAGAAGTTCTTTTGCTGTGTTTATCATTTCATCAGATATACTTGAAGCATTTAAATAAGACAACGCTGTCACAAGTTTCAAGTAGGTGTTCAAAATATTCTATTCGCAAAAATTGTTTGAGAACAGGAATTGAATAATAGAAAAACCATGTTTTCAGTTCAGAGACTTTCCAAAATGTCGTCTCTTCAAGACTTCGAATCATTCGATGAACAAATTTTGGAATCAAAATGCAAAGTCATAAGCTTTTTAACTATGCTAGACAAAATGTGCATCAAATCAATGCCCATGCCTCTTACAAAATCTGGCATAATGAGTCTTAAAGCAGTTTGACTTTTTACACCAAATACAGCTTTACCTGTTCTTTAAGCTTCCCTTGAACGGTTATTTATATTTTCAAGAGTTCTTTTATTAAAGTGCTCTGCGTACCTATAACAAAAGTTGTGTGATCCATCAGGAAAATGTATGGTTTCCCCAGTAAACTCGCACACCGGACATCCATATTTTCTATTAAAAGATTTTATTTTAATAAATGTGGATTTAGCTGGTAGATCGCAGGTACCTAACAATAACTTTCCTCTAACATATACTGGTTCTTCCCTCTGAGGAATCTGCACATTAAAACTAGTATGAATCTTACGAAAATCTTCAACATAAGAGCGAATAAAACAATTGAGGTCTGGTTTATCAGGACCAAACCATAGACCAGCTAAAACAACATTCTCGCATTTGTACCTTATTTTATATGGCAGTTCGTTTATAATAAGATAAAGAGGCCAAATACTGAATTTCTTAGATTTAAATACAGGTACACCATCACTTTTCCACAGAAAAGAAATATTAGAGTTAGAGAGAAAGCAATTCCTAATTTCCTTTTGATAAAGTTGACCATCATATATGTCTTCAATATTTTATTAATCGACATTTTTTCTCTAGTAAATCTATATTGTAGGCTCTCATATCTACCTGGCCGACTCAAAATCTTTTTTAACTGTGCTATAATATTTAACTTCATAAAATAAGACACTCTGTTTCTTTCCTGACACTCCGGACATACATTATAATTTTGATCTAAGAGTGACATACAATTTGAGCAGTAGTAAATTTTTGTCACAGGAGCGTTTGAAAATGAGAAATACCGACGAAAACAATACAAACTTAATTTCCTCAATCCTTGAGCAATACAGTGTAAATGTAACACATGCAATAAATCAACAACACATGATCCTGTTAACTGATGATTTAAAATTAGTGACAGAATCAGAGCCATATTTTTAGCAACAGTTATTGGTGCACCATTATACAGAGGCCGAATGTCATCATTTTCGTCATCATAATTTCGAATGTCGTCATCATCAAATACATCATCCTGCGGATCTTCAAATAGATCGTAGAAAGGAGGGTTGTTATTAAGGGGGGACTCTACTGTAGCCGGTCGAAAAATAATGATTTTTTGGAATTTTTTTTAAAGAAAACTATAAGTGATATTGGATTAATTTTTTTTGTGATATAAAGAGGCATTCTTAAAGAAGAAAAAGATATTTTGGTTTTTCAATGTTATTAATTTTTATCGTGTGTGTTGGCGCGTTTTTCTCAAAACTACTTTTTCCAACTTTGCGTACAGAATAACTCAAAAAGTAATCAATCAAATAACTTTCGCCACGCACGATTCGATTCCTTACATTTTTCTCCAGGGATTGAACCTACCGCTACATTTTATTGTTTATTTATAACATTTTTATCAACAATAGAAGATTGATTTTTTGATCGAAAAAAATGTTACTTTTCTTACGATTGCTGTAACTTCCTCAATTTTTCATATTTTTATTTGCAAATAGGTTCAATCCCCGCGTAATTGATTAAGCTTTAAAGAAAATTTTTGTTTTTTGCTTTCAAATAACTCAGCTCGTTGCTACATTGTACGCAGATAACCGTTGCGCTACCGACATTGTGCCACAAAATTGTACGCCAACACAATAAAAATTAATGAAATTGAAAAAAATATATTTTTTTTTCTTCTTTAAGAATGCCTCTTTATATCGCAAAAAAAATTAATCCAATATCACTTTTAGTTTTCTTAAACAAAATTCCCAAAAAATCATTATTTTTCGCCCGGCTACAGTAGAGTCCCCCCTTAACTCCATCTTCTTCATCTTGGTCTGAGCTGTCGGAACCGTTACTCTGATTGCTCATTTCACTGTTAACATCTTCATGCTCATTTCTCTGATTTATTAAACTAGACACCACAGACGCGCGCTTCGCGCGCGCTATTTAGCTTTAACATTATACTATTATTACTATTACACTATTAACTCCTTGATACACACAACTGTCAAAATATACGATAACAGCTGCAAATGAAGTAAGCGCAGCGAGAGAACCAATCGGCATTGCGGAAAAGCGGCAAAAATAAACTTCGAGATATGCGAGTATCGACTTAACATGCCTTTTTTAGAAAGGATTAATTTCTGAAAAAATAAATAAATAAATGTGATAATACACTTGATCTCCATAGACGTGTTTGACCGTGTGTGTTCTTGAAGTTGGTCACGTGACGTTTTGACGCCCAAATCAAGCGTCGAGCGTCAGCATGAAAAAACCCCTTAAGGTGCCTTTTCATGCTGACGCTCGACGCTCGATTTTGGCGTCAAAATTGATCGCGTGATAGGTTTGAATTCCAGCGTCAAATGGCAAAAGCTCAACTGTGTTCAGCTTTGACGCTTGACGCTCGTTTCAGTCAATTGACTGTAAATAAAGTGTGTATATCGTTAAAAAATAATTAGACGTGTTTGACCGTGTGTGTTCTTGAAGTTGGTCACGTGACGTTTTGACGCCCAAATCAAGCGTCGAGCGTCAGCATGAAAAAACCCCTTAAGATGATTCGTTATAACGCAGCAGTTTTGTTAAAATAAAATTTCTAAATAATATTTGTCAAAAATTAAACAAATTTTGCCGTCCTAAATGTGTGATATTTCATGTTGCTGCATATTTCCATATTATAATTTAAGAAATTATGCATTTTTAAGCACATATATTGATTAATTTGATTTCCTTCCTGCACAATTATATTTCTAAGGGCCGGTTGTTCCAACCTATTGGTAATCTAACTAATAGTTAAATCATATGTCTATCTTTGTCTAATGTAAAGGATAAACAAAGACATACATATGATTTAACTATTAGGTAGTTTACCAACAGGTTGGAACAACCGGCCCTAAATGGTTTAAACAATACAACTAAAATATTGTTTTCAATTATTGGACAATTTCTTTTAAAATTTAATTTTACAATTATACTGTTAAGTAATTTATAATTATGCTTTATTTGCCACATTGTTACTGTATTTTGCTTCGAAATACTTTCGAAATTAATTGTATCAATTTTATAAATCAATAATTGCAAACAATTATTGTTTTATAAAAGATCAATATTTCCACATCTATCAGGATACTATTTCGATGCAATGTGGTATAAACCGAAATATGTAATGCAATGGAATATAATCAAAATAGAATTTAAGTATAAAAATTACAAATTTGATATTTATCCATCGTGTTATATGAAGTTTTAGTGTATTAGAAAAATTAGCACATTGCCAATAATCTCACTTATTTACAATTACTTTAAAATACCTTCGGCTACGTTAGTTTCTGCTGTTCCTGGAATCTGTATTTCGCCTTCACTTTGAAAGTTTTCAAAAATGTTAGCCCTGTAATTATAGAGACATTGACATATTAAATTAATATTTACATTTATATTTTTTATTGATTAAAAAAAAAACCACCATAGTTAATTAATTTTAAACTCAACTTCTGGCCAGATTATCTTCACGGTTTTGATTCTCAATTTCAGCACGCAAACGTTTTCGTAGATTATATATAGAGGTTTTACCCAGTTCAATAAGGCTCGACTTCGGCATCTTCGAAGAGTGCTGTAAAAATCGAACTTCTTTCAAAATCATCATCAAATATCCCAGTGAAAACAACTTATTGTTAGTCAAAATGATGTCAAACAGTTTCACAAATAAGTTAACATTATGAATATGAATTTAAAAAGAACAATAATATACGAGCCATCACTTGGTTACTTAGTACATTAACCAAAGGATTGTACACGACTGACTTTTGTAATTTTCGCTAAATTGTGAAGTACAATCGACCGCCAGATAGAACAGAGAAAGTGACGATGAAGGACGGTTTTGACGTCATATTGACATCATTTTGACTATAAGCTTTTTACTGGGATAATCAATGTAAAATACGAAACTTACCTGTTAAAACCAGGTTAACTTCATAAATGGCTGGACAGACCTCCTAATTTACTTCTCACAATTTGAACGAGTGACCACATACTTTTTCACTTTTTCAATCACCTTTTTATTACGTGTAACACGTCGCCGCATAGAGCCACTTGGGTGATTATTCAGTTTACGAATCGATTAAGCCTAAGTTTATCGAAATCGGAAGTGAGGCTTCTAAACTGAATAATTACCGTCACTTGAAACGCGGAGGAGATCGATCGATTTGTCGCGAAAAAAAGACAAAAGAGAAGCCGCCTAGCAACAAATAAATATTATAATAAATATTGTATAAATATTATAAATAAATATTGTGCGTGTTTATGGCAAACGAGTGAAAATGAGTGTCAGTGCTAAAATGAATGTAAAGTCGAAAAATACTGGGACCATAGGTTCCCACTGTTTGGTTTTTTGGATACCATGTGGTGGAGAAGAAGAAACCGTTTCTGTGGTAAAAACTGATACCATTTTACGCACTAAAAGAAAGATAGGATGTACTACAAAGTTATGGTGGAATAATGAGAAGAACGAAAAAAAATCCTATCCTGTCAAAATTTTGCAATTTGGTAAGTTATTACTTCTGTTTTGTTAGTATAACCAGTGTTTGCTTTTATATATTATAAAATAAAATCTATATAAATATAGTTCTTAATGAGCACTACTGTGCTCTGTTGTCTTGTTTGATGATGAGTAGGATTTAAAAATCTTAGATGTAGACACTTTTTCTGGATCCTTAATTGATCGGTCTCAGAAAGCTTTGCCAGGCCAGATTTTGGCAAAGAAAAGAACAATTAAGCAATTGACAACTGAGAAATTAAAGATCAAAGAAAGCGTCCAAAAGAAACAGGCACATGACTTAATTTGTGAAACATCAATTTTTGAAGACCATGATGCTTCAGATTTCCGCGGAGAATATTAAAACCAAAAAGTTGTGTACTGGGAATACAACAAAGACTAAAAATTCAGCGAAGCCTCAAATGACGATCTCAGAAGCATCTTCTGAATTTACAAATGATTTATCAAGCGCAGTATTAACAAATCAGCCATCGTTTGATGAAAATTTATCTTCCTTGATGCGTAATTTAGAAAATACAATTTACCTATATGGTATGAAATTTCAACTTTATAATTAATAACAACAATAATAATAACATTAATTTTTAAATTAACATTAACAGTTTGTATGATATTGCAGCCAATAATGATGTGTTGTAAATGAAGTACTCAAAGACTGCAATAAATTGACTGACATCCCTCCATTTGTAAAAGCATTATATGAGACATGCAAATCAATCTATAGTGCTAAAGTGGAACGAAAAGAGGCTCAACCATTTAATATTGATATCAGTATATTTTGTGTACTCTGTATAAATAATACTGTGACAATTTCTAGAAATATTACAATTATATTTTTTTTGTTTTTTACAGTGGCCTTCCACATATCTTATTGATGGGCCAGAAAAGGTAGAACAAAACAAATTTTGCAATATTTTGAATAGTTAATGTTACTTTAAATTGTAAATATATTAACTGGCTTGCTTGTATACATTCCGTTTGTTTTAGGTGCCACTCTTCCAAGGAGGCTGTTTTTATGTTTTACCACAGCAATTGGCTCTAATTGCATCAAAGACCAAGCGCACAAAGGATTGGAAATCTTACGTAAAAGTAGTCATTCACGAACTGTATGGCGACAGTGCAGCATGGATCTCTGCATGTGGTACAAGAAACACAGTAGGACTTCACCCTCAACTCTTTGATGACTTGTATGGTACGCAATTTTTCGTTCCATTTCTATTTTTTGCTTTCTCATAAAGGAAGCTTTATTTTCGTTAAAAAAAATTTATAAACGAAAAAAAATGAGGAAATTTCTAATTTGCACACTTTTTTAAATTTATTAGTTAAACACATCTAATATCGCTTAGCACGTATAATATCGCCACTCGTAATATATAATAAACAAAGTGCTGATATTTGTTAATATAATGTATTAAACTAGTAGCCAAGCATGTGTAAGAAGATATATTGTGGTTGCAGTTTCACTCGTACTAGAGTGATATGCTATGCTTCTGCGACAAGTTCTCGCCTCGTTCGAGGTTTTAAACAATAGTTCTAAACTCCCTGACGATAGTTCCGTACAGTTCTGACCACTGGCTACCTTTAAAAAATTATTAACAATTATTAACAGCATATCACTCGTACTAGAGTGATATGCTATGCTTCTGCGACAAGTTCTCGCCTCGTTCGAGGTTTTAAACAATAGTTCTAAACTCCCTGACGATAGTTCCGTACAGTTCTTACCACTCCCTACGTTTAAATAATTATTAACAATTATTAACAGCGTATCACTCGTACTAGAGTGATATGCTATGCTTCTGTGACAAGTTCTCGGCTCGTTCGAGATTTTAAACAATAGTTCTAAACTCCCTGACGATAGTTCCGTACAGTTCTGACCACTGGCTACCATTTAATAATTATTAACAATTATTATCAGCATATCATTCGTACTAGAGTGATATGCTATGCTTCTTAGCTGCTTTTAGCGAACGGGATTTATGCCATAGTAGAAACAGTCTGCAAACATCAATATCTCCTAAGTGTTCTAAAGGTAGCCAGTGGTCAGTTGTTTAAAACCTCGAACGAGCCGAGAACTTGTCGCAGAAGCATAGCATATCACTGTAGTAGGAGTGATATGCTGTTAATAATTGTTAATAATTATTTAGAGATAGTTAATGGTCAGAACTATGTCATAGAACTATAGAACTCGTCAAAAACTATAAAATTCATTGGAGTAAATTTCGAAAAAATTATATGATATGCTGACTTCGCGGGAAGTTAGCATATCATTTCTCAACTTCCGTTTATTTATGTTAAATGACCAGAACTATTGTTAAAATTTATCAGGAACTATAGAACTATAGAACGAAATAAGGTTTATCCTTTGTGAAAGGATACGACACTGCACCAGACGCATCGCGACGCGTGGTCTGCGCAAATAGTTCCTCGCAACGTCTATCTTCCTGGGAATATGGCGGAGCCGTGGGAATCTCGTCCAACTGCCAAAATCGACTAAGAGACGCATCTAATGAGTCGAGAGTCAGAAACGAATGTGTAGATCTAGACGTCTACGTCGACACCGAACGTCGACGAGAACCCAGCCAAAAATAGAATTAAAGGCATCTGGTTCGTCTTTCTTCCCTACACGACGACCGTCCCGAAGCAATGACGCAAAGATCTCTGCGCCGATTAAAATGTCGATGGGACCAGGTCGGTGATACTGCGGATCCGCAAGCTTTAATCCCTCTATGTGTTTCCACGCTCTTTGTTCAACTTGACTACTAGGTAATTGGGCGGAGATGCGTAGGAGAATCGTAGCTTCTATTGGAATGCGAGTGTTGCCATTGCCCTGTGCTTGAATCACGAGTGAGGTGCTACCTCGAGTGGCAGCCGCCTTAGTGTCATTTACCGCTAGAACTATGGTATGACATTTGGTTCGTCCGAAACCACCCTTTTGCATGCAGTTCTCCGAAATAAAGTTCAGTTGACTAGCACTATCCAAAAGAATGGGAACAGGGAAGGGATTCCCGTGAACGTCGAGAGCTTCGGCCTGCACCGTTGACAATAATACGATTGAATTTGATTTCGCAACGCTAGTCATGGTGACGAGGGACTCATTATTCTGCGGCGACGGGTTCTTGTCGACTGCCGATTCGGAGGAGGCTCCGGTATCCGCGGGGGTGCTCACTGAGCTCGAATTTCGTTCGAAGTGCAGCAACGTATTATGTTTAGCCTGGCACGACCGATACGTCCACGTCGATGGACAGTTGTTAGCGCCATGACCGGCCCGAAGGCAGCTAAGGCATAAATTCGCGGTTTTCGCCGTTGAGTGCCTTTCCCGAGGAGATAATTTCAAGAATCGAGAGCACTTGAAGACGAGGTGTTGCTCTTTGCATACCGGACACTCGGCAGTTTGAGTTGCAAGCGACGACGCCGACGCGGATTTTTTCGGCGAAGACGATTGTGATTTGAGCAACATATTCGAGGGGCCCGATACGGACGCGAGGACCCGGCAGTGATCTGAGAGAAATTATGTAAGTTGCGCATACTTTGGTATTTCCTCTGCCCGGTGTTCAGATTCAAACTTCTCGCGAAGCGAACGAGGTAGTTTTTCTAACAAGAATTTGAGTAGTAGGTAGTCCCAAGAGTCCGTGGGAAACCCTAACAGGTTCAATGCCCGCGTATTTTCGGTAAATGTGTCCAACAGCGTACGCAGAGGGGCGGTTGACTCCGATTTTAACGGCTTGGCGTTCAGCATCAAATCCACGTAGTAATCCGTTAAATCTCGCTTGTTCTGATATCGCGAAATCAGCGCGTCGTAGGCGATCGCGTAGTTCTCGGCGGAGAGGGGGAGGTTCTTAACGACGTTGAGCGCTTCCTCTTTCAACGAGGCCATCAAATATTGGTACTTCTCCATAGAGGAGATATTCCGGTTCTCGTGAATAGAAACGTTGTATAACACAATAAACGAGGGCCAAAGGGCGAGATCTCCCGAGAATTGCGGAAGTGAGATTTTGGGCAGTCGGATAGACAACGTTTGGACCGGAGCCTGAGGGCCCGCGGTGGTCGCTCGGTCGGCGCCCACAAATTTTTCATAACGTCCGACTGTCGCGAGGCGCATCTGGTCGAAGTCCTTGCGGATCGCGTCCTCCGCGGCAAACTGCTCGTCCGAGGCGTTTTGGATTACCTTGAGGTGAACTGCCTCAAAATCTTCGATCAACCTAGCTACAGTGGGATATCTAACGAGGAAATTCGGCCTCTGTGCGACATTGTCCACGCCCATACAGCACAGATTGTTGCAGAAAGCTTCCAGAAAGGTTCGAAACCTTTCTGGAAGCTTTCTGAAACAATCTGTGCTGTATGGGCGGCGAGCATCGACAGCTCATGAATCTCCCTCATCCGCTGTATACACAGCTCGCGTTTAGTTATGTGACCCCGGCCCATGGTGAGCGGAACACGACCACTAAACCAAACAAAGTGGAACACGCGCGCGGGGTTGAGGGTTCACGTGCACTCCAAACGATGACGACTCAATTCAGCACGAAAATATTGCCAAATACCGGCGGACAATAGGCTTCGAGTTTGGAATGCCAGAGAAACACAACGACACTGTTCTGTTCGCCAAGGTGACGAGTAACGGATGGCTCGGTTCGAATTCCTGCGCGAAGGCACGATGGAATATTCACGAGAGAATATTCTTCAACCACGATATAATAATTCGTATTGCTCGCGCAATCAAAATGATGATGATTTGGTCAATGCAAGAATAATGGAACACGAACGCAAGGAAAAGGAGCACAGTGTAACTATCAAGGAAGAGGTTGGCAAGGAACGTACAAAGTAATACAGTTGTATCAATAATCAAAATTGTCAAATAGATTGGTACAAGTACCCGGTTACGACGAGAAATGCACTCAAGTATTCATTCAGATCAGAATTTCAGCAATATGTGTTGCGCGCACCTCTATTAAGCTGGACCCCCCACCAGCGCAAATCAAGTTCGCACTAGGTCAAAAATTTAGTGCTATTTAGGTGCTAATTAAGTGCCCTAGTCCGAATTTTGGTGCTCGAACCGTTTAGCAGGAAATCGCGTAAAAAATGGGGGGGTCCAGCTTGCCATAAAGCTGGACCCCCCCATATCAGAAAATGGTCCTATAGAGAAGACAAGTACACTATAATTTAGTGCTAATTAAGTGCTAATTAAGTGCTCTAAAATAACGATGAAATATCCGTGAATCTCGTCTCGTTCGGCGCGGCAGGCAAGCACGTGCAAGCAAGCAATAGCAAGCAATAGAGCAGGCAAGTAGCAAGGCGACAGCGAGCAAGCGAGAGAGCAGGCAGGTAGCAAGGCGGCAGCGAGCAAGCAGGAGAGCAGGCAGGAAGTAAGACTTCTGGAATGGTCCGTGCTGCTCGGCTCCGTGACGATGAGGTCCGTAAGGTGTCTTAACGATGAGTTGTGTGTGCCGTAAGACAGCTTGACGATGAGTAAGTGCCCGCGGTCCTGTAATGTACCGCGGGCGAGTATTTGCCCCTTTTTCGGGGGGAGCGGATGCCGTCGACGGATGGGCGATGGCAGCACCGATAGGTGAGTCGCATGCTGCTGCTGCTCGCGATCCGCCGACGTTTCGCGCAAAAATTACAAAACGAAAGAAACGTGGGTAACTAATCTACTTAACAACTACATACATAGATATATACAATTATATACATGGTGGTGTGCCAAACAGATGCACACAATAATCTTTTCGTTCTTAGGGAGAAGGAGAGAAAGCTAGAAAATACAGTCGAATTTACTATTTTCAATTATATGTGTCTATTTTATTAAATAAAAGAACTACTACATTTAACAAATATAATTATACACAATTACGTTTGGTTGGCAAATTATTACTATTTCCTTCTTGTAAATTTGATAGTTCTTACTTCAATAGAACAGCATATGAGCGAAAATATAGACTGGGCTGTATTTTTTGGTTCTCTTCCCTCCCTAAGAATGAAAGGGTAGTGTGCGTTGCCAAATTTTCGAGCAATGAGAGTATTTGTAACTCATGCCGTCAGCAGCACACGGAGCATATGAAGCACACGTAGCATGAAATTCCGGACAATAAAATAGCATTTTGAGCACTTACACGTGCTCTAAAGTCGTATTTCTTCAAAAAGCAGCTCTTGGAGCACTGGTCTTTTTAATATAATTAAATGCTACAAGTGCTACGCCTACCTTTTGAGCATGACATTGTATGACATATATTTTCGCCTCGGGCAATATATACATATGTAACTTATATTTATATGTTACTTACAGGTGGAATGAAATTTTATATTTCTTTTCTTTTTTCAATTGTGCCTTGTTCTTCCTCCTCGTACGATTTTTGCAGCCGTGTGCAATGCAAAAACTCATTATTTTTCTGGACAATAACTTAACTCACTTAACAATAACAGAGTATACATGAGCCAAACGTAGCCGAAACCGTTTGAAGTAGAGCTCCCGATCAGAAACATGTTTGAAAATACACGGGTACACGTACGTGACACGTGTAGTTGTACTACACGTTACACCTGACACGGGTCACTGCGGGTACACGTATATCTGTGTATTTAAATTATCCGCGTATATGTTTGCGTTCGTGTGTCACGCATACTTTAACGTAAATTTGTTATATAATTTATAAACTGCTCATAGACATGTGCAGCGGGTTTGATTGATTAACTTTCACGCACGCACGCACGCACGCACGCACACATACACGTTCGGCGCGGTTTTTATCATCCGTAGAAACGTGATTTAATTTTACGGGCGACGGTTCTCTATATCTATTTATCAACGTAGCCGCGGATACGTTGATCTCCGTGGTAATTTTTTTCTGATTTTTTTCTCTCTCCATCCTTTCTACGATAGAGCGGAACTAAAGCGAACCGAGCTTTGTTTTCTATAGAATTTCCAACTCGGAACTCGAAACGTTTATCAAATTAACGGCAAGAATTTGTTGCCTTTCTATCAACATTACATTTTAGATGATATTCGAACAATCCGGAATCTCATAAGATTGAAAATTAATGTAAAAAATATATTTAAATTTTTAAAACTTTAATTTAAAAAGATATTTTTTTAATAAGGGAAATATCAAAGTAATTAATTTTGAGTATATACAATCTCTAGAGTTATATATGTGCTCAAGAAAGATTGATAAAATTATAAAAATAATATTAAAAGATCTTAAAATCTAACATACAAACGTATCGATACTTACGTAAATAAACACACTTTTCATTTATAAAAAAATTATTAAGAAAGAATTCGACAAGGAGGCAGAAGTTAGTTGACTTGACATATGAAATAAGTGTCGTGTTAAACTTTTGTTCCGCCTACAGCATGCAAACATAATAAGAAACTAATAAGCAGTAATAATTTAACGCAGCAAAAAACCGATTATGGCACACAATATTGCGGAATTACAGCAACGTTAAAAATTTTCGTTTCACTAAAAGATTGCAACGTAATTAACGTTTGTATGCAAGGACGTGGCTTTTTTTTACAGTACGAATGAAACAGAATAAATACATACATACTTATATAAATATGCGATGTTAACGAATCGAATCGGGGTCATGCATCCTGTAAGAAGACACCTGCAAAGTATAGCATACTTTGACATTATAGAAGCGACAATCACATTATTGCAGATGAAAGTGACGTCAGAGGATGAATCACTGATTGGAAAGCCGAAAGGAAAATGGTAGACTTTCCTTCTACCCTTATCCTTCTTTGTCACATGTGAAGGAAAAGTCGCCGTCTAATTGTGTTCGTGAGCATCTCTCGGTATCTTGATAAAGCAATCGCGACTCTTACGAGTTTTACCAATAATTGTGAACCTCGCGCGTCCTTGGCTCCGTGCGTACGTGCGAACGAGAACGGGGTTCGCTAGAACGCGAACGCGAGCTATTGTTATTTTGCAACGGCGCGGGCGTTTAATGCGACTTGAAGGCTGCTCCTTGCGATTCCACTTTTCCCCCGTCACGGTCACGACTGTCACGAGAGATCGCGATATTATTGCACCGATTGCACGGCCTCTAATTGACGCATATAAATGGTGAATATTTAATACTAATTAACCCCATTAATTGCCCGGACTCGTTATATATAAATATAAATTCTTCATTAATATAGATATTTTTGACGTGACATTTATTAAATCCTCGGATGACCCGGCGTGAGATTTCCCGGATGAATCATCCGGCTCGGCGGTTATCTTCATCGGCGCTCTCGATATACGAATTGTAATTCTGACGTAATTTCCGACGAGAGGGAATCGCCGCTGCACCCGGCAGCTTCCTTCCGGGGATTTCCCGACTTCTAGATTCTCTGAACTCGATCGGAATGAAAGCGCTCGCCCGCGAGAGCGCGGCGATGAACGAGCACGGGGAAAACGCAAACGGAAACGCTTCGCGGGAAAGAGCCGGAGGGCACTGGAGGGAGACGTCCTTGGTTGACGCAGTCGGCGTTAATACCGTATAAAGGATACCGTCCTCGTCCACGCGGGTCCAGACCAAGTCGGGCCGAGCTTGACAGTCATGCCTGTCAACGAGGATATCTCCAACGACTCCACGTTGGCGCGGACGAAACTAGGGAGGGCCGGTGGTCCACCCGCAGGATCCCGGCGGAAGATGTCCGGGGAACGTCCGCAGGTGGACCCACCGGACTCCTCGTCAACCCCGGCTCTCCCGGCTCTCGCTAACGGCACTGAGGAACAAAGGGGAGCCGAGAAACAGGACTTCCGCAGCATGCCGCTTCGGGACGCTCATGAGAAGCTCTTCAGGGACTTCTTCGAGCTCGTGTTGCAGCATGCGGTGTTCCAGGTAAGGCCGAAACTTAGAAAAAGGATATATTTATTTGTTTCTTTTATTTAAGCACAATAATCTTAATTGAATGGGACAATATTACTTTTATATTAATTTTGTAAATATGTAGGATGTTGGAAATTTCGAATAGGACTTAAACGCAAGTTTGTTAAATAAATAATAAAGAAATTGGGAAAGAAAGACAAAGACTTAACACTGGTATAGAATAAAATATTACTTTGTTCTACGTTTTTGCTATAATAATTTGCTCATTTATATATATTAATTTATATTATATTTATATATAATTAACTTACATTAATTTATATCGTTAAATTTTTAATTTATATTAAATATATAAAGTATATATGTATATATAGAAAATATCTATGTTTATATATTTTTGTATTACATATATATATATATATATATATATATATATATATATATATATATACATATACATATTTTATTCTATATAATTTTTTCCTATAAAGATTTATTCTATAAAATTTAATTTGTATGCACATCTGCTCCGCATCTAATAATAATATTATTCCCTTCTATTCTGCCTACTTGAATTTACATATCTGTCTCTATAGAGAACGCTATCACTTGGATTGATCCTATCACGTGTTATCATTATACTATTGCAGTGATATCACGAATGCGCGATGTTGCAAGAGAGAAGTGAGAATCTCTGGAAAAATACACTTTCTGGATACCAGATTTCTGCTTCTAACGACCATAAATGCGTTAATAGCCAGTACAGATCCTTAATAGCCAATACGGATGTCACATGATTGACGCGCGATTAACATTGCATTTTTATGCTAATGCCATTCCATTCATCACAAATGCGACGGAATTTACATCGTTTAGCGAGTATAATAGCGGTATTAGTAGCAAATTGCAGTAACAACGGATAACTTGGCGGCAATTAAGTCGCCAGTATTGATCTCATTATCATGCTGTGCTCCTTGGCAAATCAGACGCAAATCACATATAAAGTCGACCAGGGACACGTGAGAAAAAACGCAATCCTTAGCGAGAACGCATTGTCTGGCGTTCCTCGAGAAATCCAGCGAATTCGTTTATTAAGCGTTCCTCGAGGAATTCACGATCACTTTTCCTTAACGGAAATTCTGTTAAATTTCTTGTATTTTCTTTATTATAATTTTTTAGACATTTAACGTTATTAAACATCAGACTAAAGTACTATTAAAGTAAAACTCACCTAAGATTAAACGACAAACAAGATTTCACTATCCATTTCGCGGAAAGCAGCGTCGTTTCGACCTTTAATATAATTCAGAAGTTATATTTCAACATTTTCGAAAGTTAAATCCAAATTGCACTAAGAATTCGTCGATAAATACATTGCGAAACTGCACTATCCTTCATAATATTTAGACTCTTGAAATTAAGGATGATCTTAGAAATTTTTTATTGTTTTTTTTATCGCTAAAAGAGTTATCAGAGTTAATAGTTATAACAAACAGCAGAATAGTTTGCGTGAAAAGAAAATCATATCGATTTACAATATTTACATACGTCCACAGAATTGAGAGACAAAGAGCGATTATTTTTAAAAATCCAGCCCGGACCATGAATGGCATTTTCTCTAATTGATTGTGTATCCATATATCAATCCTGTTTCACTTATTATTGTTTAACATATTTTTTATCCGTATTTTATACATCATTATGCTTTGTATGTGTGTGTATAGTCCACCTCCGGAGAGGATCGTGTGGTCGAATGGGTGGATCCTCGCGACCTGCGCTCCGTAGTCGATCTCTCGTTGACAGTCGAGGGTGTCAGCCACGAGGAACTGTTGACGCTGACGCGCGACATCATCAAGTACAGCGTGAAGACGGGCCACCCGCACTTCGTCAACCAGCTGTTCTCGAGTCTGGACCCGTACGGGCTGCTGGGTCAGTGGTTGACCGACGCACTCAATCCGTCCGTTTATACCTACGAGGTGTCCCCGGTGTTTTCCCTGATGGAGGAGGACGTGCTGCGGGAGATGCGCGCCGTCATCGGCTGGCACAGCGGCGAGGGCCTCTTCTGTCCCGGTGGCTCCATGGCGAACGGATACGCCATCAATCTGGCGCGTCACCATAGGTGATTATTTATCGGTTACTTTTCAAGGTATATTATTAGGAAATCTATTATATCTTATTATATATTTTTTATATATATTATATCTTTTTGTCATATATGTACAGGGTGGTAAAAAATTATATGTCATAGCTTTGATAGGTGATTCTCCAGATCGAGGTGGGTAAAGATCTGAAAAAAGTTGCATCCGCAAAATTGATCTTGACCTTGAAATTTTCAAATCAATATTTGCGACAAAATTGCAATCCCAATTTTTTCAACTTTATGATTTTCTTTTGGGTTGAAGGGTTCATTTGCGACCTATGATCTCTTTAAGACTTTTGTTCCTCTTGATGAGCACAATTTTTTAAGCCAATAAAAAAATTTGACCTTGAATTTCAAGGTCAAGATCAATTTTGCGGATGCAACTTTTTTCAGATCTTTACCGATCTCGATCTGGAGAATCACCTGTCAAAGCCATGACACATAATTTTTTACCACCCTGTATATATGATTATATATGTATCTTTGTTATATACACTGTTAAATATTGAACGAAATTTAAATTAATACCTTGAGTTAAATAACATTTGGTTATTTTTAACTACCATGCATGTGCGTCGCAATTTATTATTTTAACTCAAAACAGTATTATTTTAACACTTCATTGGTTAATTAAATTAATGTAATATGTAGGAATTGTTAAAAATGACTCAAATTGAGTATAATTTGACACTACGAATTTAACAGTGTATAGTTATTTTCTTCATTTAAATTATTGTAATCGTTGCTTGTCATCGTCAAGACTAAACGCGAATAAAGTGGGTCGTCATTAATTTCAGATACCCGAACCTGAAGCAAACCGGATTATCGCAGATGCCGCGACTGGTGGTGTTCACGTCGGAGGACGCGCACTACTCCGTGAAGAAGCTCGCCGCGTTGCTGGGCATCGGCTATGACAACGTGTACCTGGTCAAAGTCGACTCCTGCGGCAAGATGGTGGTCTCCGACCTGGAGGCTCAGATCGCCCGAGCCGTTGAGGAGGACGCCGTGCCGCTCATGGTGTCCGCCACCGCTGGTACCACCGTGATAGGCGCGTTTGATCCCCTCAGGGAGATCGCGGAGGTCTGCAAGAAGCACGGACTGTGGTTCCATGTGGATGCCGCATGGGGCGGCGGTGCACTCGTTTCCGGGACGTACCGCGGCCTCCTGAACGGCGTCCAGCTCGCCGACTCCGTCACCTGGAACCCTCACAAGCTGCTCGCCGCGCCGCAGCAGTGTTCCACCCTACTGCTCCGTCACGAAGGTCTCCTATTTACCCTTATACTTTTTTTCTTATTTTTCGTATATATACTTGTATCTCTTCATTTTTATTTATTTTATTTAATAGAGAAGATAATTCTTTTCTGTACTTGTTTCAATTTGTGCTAAGAGATATCTATCTCTTAACATTACAACAATCTTATATCTTACAGAGTTAAAATATTTAATATCTATACTAATATATATGTCAATTTTAATATTAATTAATTAATTTATACATTAAGCATTGATACAATTTTATTATTCATTATTAAATCATAATTTTTTGTCAATTACTTTTAAGCGTAATTGAAGAGAAATATAATTAAAATATAATTTTAAAAAACTGTTTATCTCAGGATATCTTTTTATATATAATTTAAATTATGATATTGCGTAAGTCATATCTCGTATAACGGAGTTTCACTCTTAGGTTTGTTGCAAGCGGCGCACGGTTGCGGAGCGAGCTACCTTTTCCAAAACGACAAGTTCTACGATGCGTCGTTTGACTGCGGTGACCGGCACGTGCAGTGCGGCCGCCGAGCTGACGTTGTCAAGTTCTGGTACATGTGGAAGGCGAAGGGCACACGCGGCTTCGAGGCCCACGTCGACCGCGTGTTCGAGCTCTCGCGCCACTTTGCCGATCTCATCAGGACGCGCGACGGCTGGCGCCTGCTCGTCGAGCCGGAGTGCACAAACGTTTGCTTCCGCTACGTTCCGCCGTCAAAGAGGCACCTGGTCGGCCAGGAACTCGATCAGGCACTCCACAAGGTGCACAGCACTCGAATCTACTTAATCAGAACGCGTTTTTGTAACGCGACGATGCTTAGATGTAAAGCGATGAATTCGAAAAATTAAGCGAATTATTTTGTTAAGTTCTATTTGGAATGACAAGATAATGAATCTAAACATTCTGATTTTCTACATTGTTGATTGAAGTATTAATTTCCAATTGTGTTATTTTTTTAGCTCTCGCATTTCGAATTTCTAATTTATTTCGTTCTATCTATGCTAGTTCCGTGTATCTTAATTTTATTTTGACGAAATTTCGTTGCAGATCGCGCCGATGATCAAGGAACGCATGGTGCGAGCCGGAACGATGCTGATTACGTATCAAACGTTGAGAGATATGCCGAACTTCTTCAGAATGGTGCTGCAAAACTCGGGGCTAACGGAGGCCGACATGAAGTTCTTCGTCGACGAGATAGAAAGGCTCGCTGCGGATCTTTGATTAGTTTAAATTAGCATCAAATACTGTACATAGCGATGTAGAATGTGTATGTATGTATTATTAGTGTAAGAAATAGTTGCACTTGGTAAATCAACGTGACCGTTAAGAGAAAACGATCACTGACGTCTCTCTTTTTCCTACTCAATTTAAATTTATGCGCAACGCATTCAATTTTAATTATATGTTATAGTCTTCTGCATTCCTTTTACATCAAAGCAAAATTAGTGCTTCATTATTTTCCTCCTCTTCAAAACTCTTTCATATACCTCTACGAATTAACAGTAATCAATTTAGAACTTACAATTAGAGGAAGCGAGTGAAAGAGAGAAGATATTGTACGCACAACAAAATTTTATTCTGTACATGTGTTGTAGAGTTGCAAATGATAAAAAAAGTACTTTAAAGAAATTATAAGTTTATACAGAAATTGAGTTGGGAAAGAACAAGGAATTGCGTGATAAAAAAACGCCTGACTGCAACAATATTCAATCTTTTTTCTTGTTGACTATTACATAATATCGATTGTTGTTGGCATAACGATAATTACCAGATATTTACAAATATTCTTCAGCAATGATTTACATTTACATACAACAAATGTAAAGTTTTTTGACGATTTCTACACAACTCAATAACAACGTCGTATGCGATAACTGTCTCTCAGTAATGAGTTATTAATCGTAATAAAAATAATTCACGTTCGCGATGCGTTTGGACTGGCAATCAGTCCTCACGCAGATATGCACAGCCTCACAATATGCACAGGCGATCATTCGTTATTAAATCCTATTTCTATTCTACATAATCTCAATTTTCCCAACTGGAAATGTATTATTTAACTATATTCCTTAAGGAATTTGATGTGGAATTGCTTCAGTGCTTCGAGCATTGTTTTGATTTTCTCCTTTTGCGGCAGTATCGTGGTCCGGAAATGGTATGTGCCAGGTAGCTGGCCGAAACCCGAGCCAGGGATCACGCAGATCCCAGTGTTCTCTAACAGTTGGAACGCATAGAAGACGTCTGGTTCCTGCTTCTTCGCTCGCGCCGCCTCAATCGCCTTCGGCGGCAGCTCGAAGCGCGGGAACACGTACATCGCACCCATCGGCGGATTTGCCTGAAAATAAAAGGCAGACATTGTAGAAATGATCGAACGCAGCTGTTGTTCTCATGAAAGAACAGTCACCTTATATCCTGGAATACTATTGAGTGTATCGACGACGAGCTGCGATCTCTCTGCCAAGGAGCGCAGCGTTTCCTTCTTCTCCTTCTGGAATTGCTCGTACGATGGCTCGTTCGGCCGCGGAGGATTCGTCACAACGTCCATTACGACCTGACCGAGCACGGTAGGACACAGCATCGCGGAGATCGACTTCAACAGCACCTTCATCACTTCCGGATCCATGTTGATGATCTCGCCGTAACCGCCGCGGATTCCGCACTCGCCCATATATCCTAAAAATAAAAATATGTTAGCACGAAATATTCCCCGAATTTCCCGAGAAAGAAATCTATTCATGAATTCATAACTTGATAACCAAGATTTAATGTCTTCTCAAATCAAATATCGGTGTTCGACATTTCAATTAAAATAATAAACTCGTGAATATAATTTAACCCTTTGCGACTGTCAATGACGGAAACTCCACAAAAAAAATGGCCGGGACTGTTCATGACGGAAAAATCCGCACATTTCAGAAAAGATACTTTTAACGGAGCAATTGGAATAGATTTGAATTCAGCAACCCCAATATCTATATATTATGTTTTTGGGATTGCTGAATTCAAATCTGAAATCAAAATTGCAAAATTTAAAATGGCGGATCTAATATGGTGGACTGAAAATGCAAAAAATTGTTCGATTTGCATAAAAATTTATATTGAAAAGTTTTTGAAACCACTGATTTAAAATTCAAAATAAAAATTCAACAATTTAAAATGGCAAATTTAATATGATGAGTAAAAAATTCAAAATAAGATTTAATTGCATAAAAAGTTTTTTAAAGGGTTTTGAAGTTGCTGATTCCGTTTTTAAAATTAAAATTTATTAATAATTTCAAATGATGGATTTATATTATGACGGCCAAATAATTTAAAATATCGCTCAGTTTGCATAAAAATTAATTTATAAGGATTTTTATAAATTTTTCCATTTTAAATTTTAAAATTTTAACCTCAAATTTAGATTCAACGACCCAAAAAAAACCTAGAAAGCACCTTTTTTATAATTTTATTAACTCTTTTGTCAAATATGTCTTTTAGACTCTTGAAAATGTCAATCAATTAATAGATGGCAATAAGAGTCAGGCGCGGTACGTAGTGCGCAAGTACAGAAATTAATAGTTACATAGTAACAAATTAAAATGTATATATATATATATACATATATTCCCAACTAATAGACTGCGCGCCGATTATTTGTCGGACTTGAAACACAGCTATCGTTGGAAATTTTAATACCCTTCCCTCCCCGGAATTAAATATACGCGATTTAATTCTTAAAAAACTGTAAAGAATTTTGTCAAAAGCATTTTTGGCCCACAAGTATTTTTTTCGTCTAACAGCCAAGGGGTTAAAAATTCAATGTCTCTTATGCCGATATATTTATAGTCGGTTCTTATATTTAAGACCATCTTCAGTACAATCTTAGGATGTCATTAACCAATCACAGAGCCGTATTAGCATCTTAAGATATTACTTAAAACGGTCTTGAAATAAGATCTGACTATATACGAATACCGGCCATAAATTGCCAAAAAGTCTAACATTTGAAATAAATTGCTTTTTGCGACTCCTAACGAGTTATTATTATATTCCTGATTCCATATCTTTTCTCACGCACCTTTCGAGATTGACATAAACGACGCGAGTTCCATCTTCGAATACGGCTCGCCCATCTCTGTCATGACTTTCTTGAAGGAATGGAACGCACTGTCCTTGTCGTATATGTTGTCTTGATAGACCTCGTCGGCCAGCAGGAACAGGTGATTCTTATAAGCGAAGTGGATGACATCTTCGATGTTTTTACGAGTCAATACTTGACCAGTCGGATTACCGGGATTGATCACTACTAACACTCGAGGATTACACGTATCCTTGACCTCTCTTAGTGCGCGTTCCAGTTCGTTGATCTGCAGCGACCACTTGTTGTCCTCATCCAAATAGTATCCAATCTGGGCGAGACCAAACTCCGTCAGAGTTGCTGAGTACAAAGGATACTGCGGAATCGGGATCAGCACGCCGGATGGCTTGCCATTGATCCTTTCGTTGAATAGCTTCAGGAATGACTGGAAAGGAAAAATTCGAAATCAGACAAGGATACGATAAACAATAGTTATTTGTGTAACAAGTAGTGCGGGAAGATGGAAATTCACGGGTGCGGAGTGGACGCACGAGCCGAAGGCGAGTGAATTTTCAACTTCACGCACGTGTGACATAAAGACAAAATATAGCACTAATAGCTAGTATCACATTAGTCTGTCTAAAGTACTAAAATTTGCCAATTTTAATTTTATGTACCGCGTATTATGTAAAACTCTCTAATACATAGATATGTGATATACAGGGTTTCCTAATAAGTGGGAAGTGTTACAGTGGTAAATTTAGGACATAAAAAAAAATTTAAAATTTACATAAACATATATCCTATTTGACCTTGTTTCAGAATTATAACCATTTATGTGCTCCAGTAATTTACAGCTGCTTCGTAGGAAGTGCTCGAAATGGTCATATTTGGTTTGTATTTGTAAACAGTACTCAATATCTCCTAAATATTTCCCGACCTTGTTGATTTCACACATTCTATTGAATAAATTATTAAGTGCTTCTGGCAAGAAAACGAACTGAAGTGCGTAAACTCAATTAATAGAATGTGTGAAATCAACAAGGTCGGGAAATATTGCAAAGATATTGAATATTGTTTACAAATACGAACAGAATGTGGTCATTTCGAGCATCTAGAACGTTAAGCAGCTCCACATTACTGGAGTACAAACATGGAGTACAAACTATAACTCGTAAACAAGGTAAAATACTTGTTGATGAACTTTTTTCATTGTTTTTGTGTCCTGAATCTACCACTGCAATAATTTCCACTTATTAGGAAACACCCTGTATGTGCTATTCTCATAAAATAACTTTTTATTCTTGTTACATAGAAAAAATAGTAATAATTAGATTGCAAAACTTTTCAACTTTTTCTTTACTTAAAATTATTTTTTACTTTTACATCTGTATCTATTCTTCAGAATATTACTAAATGATTAGATTGTTTCCAAATGATTGCTTCCAATTTTGAATAACGAAAAGACAAGAAAAGATGCTTCGAGTCTGCGTACCTTGATACCGTCGGAAGCGCCGTTCGAGAGAATGATATTGTGGTAATCGCAGGGGATACCGCCATCGCGTTCCTGGATATAGCGTGCAATATCTTTGCGAATAATCTCGATGCCGGCCGATTCCGAGTACGAGCCCACGCTGCCGCCCTTGCAACCTTCCAGGACCATCTGGGCGCGAGCCTTTACATCCTCCGGGTAGCTTGGATCGTTCAACAAATCCGGCGAAACCGTTAGAGTGAGCACCTGCCGCAGGAACGAAATGGGTTGCTGGCCCATCGCATGGGCATCGCCCACATTCGCTTTAATCACCTCTTTAAAAGGTTTTTTAACACCCTACAAAGAGAAATGATCTCAAATTCAATCGCAATCCTCGTATTTACTTTTCATACATTTCCAAATGACTATAAGCTACACAAATCGGATTTTTGTTGAAACGAAAGATGAAATTTTATTATTTATTCGAATCTTTGAAGCGAAAATGATTTTTCGATGATGATTTTTCGTGGATTTTTCTAAGAAAAATCAATACCTCAATATATATATATATATTGATTCATTAATAAATTAAGTAAAATAATAATATTTCTAACAAAAAAATACCAAATATTTTTGTATGCGTAATATACCAAAAAATAGAGACTGTCTTTGTTAGAGGAAACAATTACATCCTTTTAAACTGGGTAATAAACTTTGCACTATGAAACTACGTCACCGACGAGCGTTACGCAATTGTATGTGAAACCGGCGCGAGAAACGCGAGAACACGTACGCATAGTAATATATGCATATTATTCATCGCATAATCGCATTGGTGAATATAAAACGAGTCTCTTTTTTTTCACAACAAACCGGCCGTTCGCATTCGTGAGAAATTGATATTCCTATTTTTAAAATGCATTTTCTTTTTACGTGAATGCACATAAAAAGAAGTCTTTCCGAGACCCTGGGTCACCTGGATGCTCCAAAATCAACGGAATCGGAACCGTGCGTCTTAAGCAAACGTCTCCAAAGAAGTGTTTATTTCGAATACACTCTGTATATCCGTAAACGACATAGAACAGTTCCAGAAATTCGAGAAGCGGAAGTCGTTTACGAGGAAACGTTATTCTGGGAGATAAAAGCGCGTGTATCTCATCCCTCTCGCCTTCGACATTCTCGATTTCAGTAGATGTATCTTTTTCAATAATTGATTTCTGCATTTTGTTATCCATGGGTGCAGTACGTGCGTTCCTGCTAGCAATGGCGTAGCCGTATCCCGAGTTAGATAACGTGATAAGAGGCTACCATATGTGTCCGTATATCATCGAAATGAAAAGGAAAGCCGTTCGCTCGTGGCAATCAAGTCGTTTACGTTCTCATGTTCTCACGCTCGGCGACACGAAAGCCTGAAAACCGTCACCGATTGTAATGTTACATGGAATAATATGTTGACTACAATTATGCGTCAAACTAAATATGCATATACCGATACACGTTATCGTACACTTCCCACGTTAATCTCTCAGATAAAAAGTTTACGCACGTTATGTGTAAATTGCTTCTACCAAGTTAGACGTTCTACTGTAATCGTCTAAATTCAATTATTTGTACGAGAGATAAATTAGATGAATACTCACAATTAGATGTAAGTAACTTCGTTCTATTACGTTCTATTTTTTTTTTATTTACTTATTACATACTTAACTGATTTCTTTTCTTATATTCTTTCAATATGCTAATTTATTACACGGCTTATTTTTAAAATAGACAAGTCACTATAAACTCCTAAATCCCTAAATCTCTAACAAAATATAAATAACATCCGAAATATTTTTTCACAGCTTTAACAGCACGATTTCGCATTTAAAAGCGTGGGTTTAAGATTGAGATTTCGAACAATAGACTCTCTAATTTTAACATCGCCTTTTTTATTAATCATTAATTGCCGGTTAGTTCTTGCTCAATGTCAAGAATCCCGTCAAAGATATCTAGCGTTATCTTTCGGCTTTATTACGTTTTCTTTCTCGTGTAAACCTGGGAACGCGCTTATCTTTTATCTCTCGCGTGCGGGGAATAATAAAGCGCAATTTTGAAATAAAACGTATCCTCCGCTCATCCGAGCTCGATTCGCACTTCAAGTTAGAGTTTCAATTAGCGATTATTTCCCTCCTCTTCCTCCTCCTTCTTCTCCCCCTCCTTCACCTTTGATACTTGGCGTTTCACCATGACAACCTCGCGCCTGCCACCGAGCCCATCCCTCTCCCATCCCTCTCTTTCTTTCGCGTTCACGCTCATTAATCAGTTTACATTCGATGTAACTGAACCGCTGCGCGCGCGTTCCATGCACTCTGCTATATATTTACCGCTATAAAATCGCTCCCTTTTTTTTTACTCGCGCTCAGTGGGAATTTTCACTCTCTAGCCCTGGAGTGCAGGCGTATCGTCCTTGACGACTCGCTGGCTCCGGTTCGGCTTGTCCTGATCCTTACCTTTTTCAGCTCCTTCTCAATCTCCAGCGCCCTGATGAGCAGCGGCCCGCGCACCGCGTACTCCATCTTGCGCAGGTTCTCGAAGACGTTGTCCGGGGTGAGGACCTTGCCGCGCGAACTCGTCGCGGCCGCCGCGGCCGTCGCTGCGCTCGATGCCATGCCGCGACACGGAATAACCGGCAGGAATGGCTGGACTAGCATCGGCACGGAGGACACCGGCACGTCCGCCATCCCTACCCCTCGTCCAATCAACGCCCCGCCGGCGCTACCGGCACTCTGTCTCGCCGTCGCCGCCGCCGTCATCGTCTTCGTCGGCCATCCGCCGGCGATCACGGCGTTCCGCAGACGCGCGTGCGACATGTTTAGTTACCCTCCTCGTTCTCTTTCTCGTATTCTCGTCCTTCTTTTCCTCTCCCTCTCTCTTTATCTCTTCCACCAGCGAAAGAGGACCCGCGGCGCCGCGCTCTCTCTTTCTCTTGCCTGTCAAGAGTGTCAAGATGAAGTCCAATCGAGCGGATTACGCTGGATTACGCGGAACGAGCGGATCGCCAATCACGGGACCGTTCCGACGGAATCTTGGAAAGGGTTCTATCCAGAACGATCCCGATTGGTGTGATACCGCTCGTTGTAATCTTCGGCTGACAATGAGACTGCTCGATTGGACTTCATCCTCACTCGTTAACGCGTACAGCTTTCACTCCTTTCGTTCGCGTTTTCCGCGTGGCCGATCCTTCCGCTCCTCGACTCCGCGACCTCCGCGTCGAAACGACGAGTGGCGGAATCGAGGAGAGTCGAACGAGAATCGTCGACGCGGAAATCGCACGCACGCACGCACGCAACACCACGTCGTCGACTCCCGGAGCGATCGCCGCGGACTGAGTGCGGATGAGGGGCGGCGGGGAGGAAAGTGGTGAAGAACGCGGTGGGAAAGGGGAGGAGGGTCGGGCCAGCGATGCTGACGGCGGTGCCGAAGTTCGATCCAAGTGCCACGCCACCTGGAAACGTCGACGTCGACGTCGATGATCCGGGCGACGGAGGACGACCCGCGCGAATACGAAACAAGCCGGCTGGAGAGCGATTCGTTGTCCCTGCAAAAGAAACCCCAGTCAGAAATGATTGGTTGAATCAACATCGATTTGACGTCGACGCGTCGATGAATGACCGATGTCGAATACTGCGTTGACACTTTTGCCATTTCCGACCTCATCATAGTCGTTTTTATATATTATTAGAGATGTGCGAACACTGCGAACTATTCGAATACAAATAGAATCGAATCAAATCGGGTGAGATTCGATTCGATTCGATTCGATTCGATTCGACATCAAAAATCCTTGATTTGCACATAGTTTTTATATATTAATCAAGCAATTACGAATATTTCTATAAGAGTTTTATTAGAGTCAATTCTATGTCGAATCGACGTAAAATCAAAATAGAGAGTATATATATAATTTTATATATTCAAACAGTGTGTTCTTTCGCACGTTATTCATGGAACGAAAAAATCGATAAGGTGGCCAAACCGAAGACCGATCGTTTTACGAAGGTTCGTGCGATCGTCAAAGCTGTCTGTGGCTGCGTTCCGATATTCACTGCAAGTATACTGAAAAAATCTATAGTTTACGTACACTATAGATTTTCAGTACTGACAGTGAATATCGGAACGCAGCCTATATACAATGTAGTATCAATTTTACGATCGTCTATTATCGTGTGATGTGTACGCACATTTATGACATCTACGATGACGTTCGATTTGTATAACACTATACACTTCCATTGCTATCATTTGCGTTCGGTCGTTCACGCGAGCGATAATTACGGGGGGGAAAAAATGCAATTTCGCAGCAATATACAAGATTGTTATTTCGTAAATATGTGTGCTTATTTTAGGAACATTTATAATAAATCATGAGTGTAATATATATTTTGTAGGCTAAATTAGAGATTTATTATATCCGTTTAGATGTAGAGAGAGATATCTTCTTGGGGACCTTTCAACTTTCGTTTTTTTGTCGATAAATAATATAACGCCAAATGGAACTGTGTCACTACACACATTTTTAAAAAACATTTCGCGCGGCAAACGCTTTCGCAAACATATTTCTCGCGATAATTACCGCAAGTTCAAAATCAATATTGCCAGAAGATTACGCCAGCCGGTTTTCGCAGTGGCGCGGAAAGTGTGAAATGACTTTCGCGACGGTACTGGATCGCCTCTCCGAAAATCAGCTTTGATGCGAGCGAACGAGCGAGCGATTCGCAAAGCGCGCATGCGCGCGCGCGCGCACATTTCTAGCTTCTTCCGCGAATCGGGAATCGATAACCACCCTCGGAATCGGTGACTCTTGAAGCGAATTCGAGGGGCGGAAGAGTGGCATTGAAATCATAATTTGTTAAATTCATTTTGGACGCAAGATCGCGTTTAAAATGGACATTCACAAGTTTGCGTTTTCCTTCTACTCCTTCTATCCCTCAATCTTGCGCTGTTCTCTTATCTGGTGATTTTCTATATCCAATTAAATGCATGTTAAATCCAATTTTTTCAAATGATTATAGAAATAAGAGACGCATGCAGTATGACGAGAGAGTATGACAAATGTAAATAGCGACAGATAATGCGTAGACAAGAAGTCTACATATTCTTTTTCCAACTGCATTTTTTTCTATAATCATTCCTTTATCTCTTAACACTTGTAATGATATCCTATTTTACATTTAACGATGTCGGTCATCGAAAACATTTTACATAATTATCAAAAAGATGTCGCAAAGAAAAATAACATTTTTTAACGATTTAAGATACCGACGGAAAAATACAAAACATATTCGAATGCAGAAATAAATAAAAATAATATGAAAATATCTTTTGAAAATTTCTTTTCTTCGTATATTTTTTATCTATGTGAAAACAAATTTTTAACAGTTTTTAACAGAAAATACAATACTGTAACTTTGACAATATTATAACATTTTTTTAAAATATATCTTTTAAAATTGATAGAAACATTTTCTAAAACTAATTTATGGACAACAGAAGCTTAAATTGTATAATGATAAAGCGTCTTATGTCTATTATTACTAGTTCCTAAGTTACAGTGTTTAAAAAAAGTTGTATTGAAAATGTTTATAGTGCCTAATTTTTAAATCAGATACAACATGTTATTGGCAGTTGTACATTAAACACGTCAGTTAAATTATTTTATTAAAAACTTAATGAATTAAATTGCTACTGTTATTTTATACCTAAAGAATATAATTGTTCCCCTATTTAAAACTTTAAACCTTGTTTTCTCTGAATTTATAATTATAGAGATATGATCCTTTACCTCTAAAAGGTAAAGATATATATATATTTTTTTGAAATTTTTTTATTATATAATACATATGTGTGTATATACATATCATACACATACGTTATTTATATACTTAGTTTATTTCTTTAACCTTTTAACATTTTTATAGTACACATTTCACGTGTAAAAAAAAATAAACGTAGTAACGTAACAAAGCAGGAAAGAATCAGATCTCGCGCTAATGCAATCGGGATCGTCATTGAGAACCTTCAAATGAAATGATCTGCGAGGTCACGATCGTTGTACTATGAACCTCGAGCAGTCGCGACGCTTAATAAGTAAAATTATAAACCGATAGCCACGCACACGCCCCTGCGCGACCTTATCTCCCGTCTGATTGACAAAAGCCGTGAATATTAATCGCGAATAACAAGACGTGCTACGCCTCGTCATCGACCGTGACGAAAATAATCTGCCGCGACGATATCGTGCGTCGGATCGCCAAACGAGCGTATATCCGCCGATCGCAGACGCGTGCGCCGATTAACGATTAAGCGCACGATCGCGTTCCCGGACACTTCGAATGCGCCAGTCGATCTTTTGACCGATATATATATGGCGGGCATCCATGACTAGATCTTATATTTAAGATTGTTCGAAACCTCGGACAGTCTCAAGATTCCGTCCAACCAATGAAACGACCGTGTAACATTTCGAGCTATGAATAATTCCGTACATAATCCGTCGCGCGAAATATTCGTCGCGAAGGGCGGTCGAAGGGTTCGCACGGCCCGAAGAGTGACTCACCCTTCTTCTCGACGAATTTCTCGCTCTCGGCCGCTCTCACGCACTAACGAGACTGTCGTGATTCCGCATTTTCCGTATATCGGTCCTATCATATTTTTAGCGAGCACATTATGTAAGTGCACGTGGGTAAGCAGGTAGTCGGGGCACATCATCTCCCTCGGCTGAAACAATGGCATTTATGCAATGCTTTTATGAAATGAGAAACGACATAGCTGGAAGTTCGATCCCGATTGATAATATGTTCTTTTAACGCGCGACACATTGATGTAATAAACTTTGACTCGAGAAAACGCCTCAGATTGACCACGAAAGCTCGAGTCACTTTTTTTCTTTATCGGAAACTTGATGAGATTACTCTTTTTAATTTTTAATATTAAATATATTTTAATATCATATTTCAATAAGCGTCACGCAAGAATGCCGTTAAGTTTCGTTTGAAATTGTAGAATTAAAGAATAAATTAAATTTTGTTACGTCAGCATAATTTACGAAAAATTTTTCATTTTTATTTCATCATACTTGCGATTTAAAAAATTAATTGTGACAAAAAGATTGAGAAAAAAATATTGGAACCGCTCTCGATCCTCGTATGGGAAGATAAGATAATCGAAGTTGAATTATCTTTGATAAAATTAATAATGCGCACAAATTAATAAGCTTCCTCCTTGCCAACGATAAGTAAAGAAGGTGGACGATATATAGTGAGTGTAAAACACGAAAGATAGCGACACTTGTCTGATTATTGTGTCTTTAGTTGCTGGGCTTGTTCCTAATGTCATCAATGTTTTCACTCATTTTTTCAGTAAAAAAGCGTCTTTAGTAGGAAAATGTTTTTTGTTGTGATTTTAGATACCAGCTGGGTACAACTAATTCAAGGCTACGTGTACTGCCTTCTGCAAAAAAAATCTCTCTCTCTAATCGCGTTACATTTAACAAAAGTACAGCGTGAACGAGAATTAAATCGTATTAAAAGCGTCATAAAAGCGAACGAGACTGCCTGTTTACTTCCACTTTCCGCATTTAAAATGAAGTAAAGGCGTGTATTTTTGGTTTTTATGCGAAAAAGAAGCGATAAAAATGCGGCCGAATCGAAGCGAACCTAAAGATAACAAAAAATGTAGATGTGCAGCCTTCGCAGCTTCAAAAACTTTAATAACTTAATTATTTTTAATATATGTGTACAATACACAATACGTTATATAATCGCAGAGAATTCAGCCGACAAGGTTGTAAAGTATCCCTCAAGTTTTAATATCCTATACGTAAAATCGTTTTGATCTCAAAACTGATTCGACGACATTGTAATTTATTATAGTACCGTTGCAAGGATGATTGTTCATTTGGCATTACATAATAGTTACTTTGACGTTATGCTTACTTATTAGCGAGAAAGGTTCTATAATTCCAACCGTGACGCATAACAAATCGATCATTGTTTTTTAATTGTAATGGCTTTCAGTGTGATTGTTATGCATGCAATTCTTTGTGTTGGCTCTTTATTGCTCTTTTTCATTGTGTTTTTAATTGTAAATCTCAGAGCCTCTGGTACGTAACTTTCTATACAAATTTATTTATTTATTTATTTCTTCTCATGCTCCTAAATTTTTATTCCGCACAGCGAAATGTTCCTAAACGATTAGATTGCACTTAAAGTTTTCTGAACTGTGTGTTTAATATCCAAAAGCAAAATAAAATTGAAATTTTTGCAGATTTCTCGTCGCGATTTTTTCGATTTCCTTTTCGTCGAGATAATATCTCGACGAATACGCGAGCATCTCCGTCGGTGACAAGAGCAGATTCGGCGCACCCTCAACGGGATTTCCCGTTGCACCCGACGCAAAAACTTCTCGTTCTCCTAACAGCTTAACTCGCCGCCGATCGCTATTTTTGGCACAGCGTACGTGCTTCTGCCGTGCCAAATTCGCGCAAGTCGCAAAACGTTCCGCTCGTTCTCCGCCGCGACGAGTCTCCTGTCGCGGATCTGCCGCTGCGACGACGCTCCTCGCTTGTAATCGAGACAGATTCGCGCCCGCAAAATTTTATCCGATTGTACCGCGCCACCCGATCTACGTCCCAAAATAAACATAACATTGAATTTTGGGAGACTAGAAAAAGAGATGCTCTCTTCACGACGTTTGAAATGCATACAAACGGAACATGTCAATTATTTAAAAGAATCGATTCTCGTCAATAATTGTTTAAAGAGATAAATAGATAATACTATACGTTTCGATGAAATATCGTACCAAAGAGGAGACTATAATAAAAAATGAAAAACGAAATGTATTCTTTTCCATGGATCGAATTTCTATGATATTCTCGCGAATAAAGCATGCAAGGAGAGAATATCTTTATACATTTCTTTCGTCCATTCGCAATCCAGAAAGGGACATTCCTGTACCGATTGCACCCAACCATCTTTATAGCGACAATGTCGCATATGTGAGAAATATCATCAATTTGCTGGTGACTGATAATGTTTTCTTTCCGCGCCGTATGCTCGGGGGAAGTCCTAGATGACAGGTAAATCGTATGCGTCAAATGCAAACAATTCGCAGGAATTTGGCAGTGAGTGTGACAACAGCTGCGTATGGCGGATGTTGTTATTAGCAGGTCATTGGTACTCGTGGTCGCGAATCTTCTGAAGTCGCGCGCAAATTCGCCCAAAAAATTTTTACAATGATCGAGCGGAGTGAAATTGGCGGCAGCAATGATATCGATAACGACGCGCCATTATTTTTTTCGCGTTTTGAAATTATTTCTCTCGATCACCAAGAGAGAGAATTCAACAAGTATTCAATAGATTGTATATTAGCACTCAACTGAAGAAACGAGCAAGCGTATGATTTTAAGAGTAAGAAGAATAATGAATGTAAAAGAAATGTAAGAATAAAAAAAGGGAAAAATATAAAATACGAGATAAAATAATGTACGACGATAATGATAAATGGCGAACGCCGTGAAACTATATATATATATATATAAAATTTTGCTAAAGATATTGCTCAGCTTGACAATTACTGCAGCATATTATAATATGTCAGAAATCCGCTTTAAAGAAATAATTTGAAAATGTCTATTCAGATTATTCAATTGTGGTACTGTTATATCACTTTGATCTAGTCTAGAGGAAAAGAACAAAACGGTCGTAAGATAGAGAACAGGCTTTGTATTTTCACTGATCAATCTCATACAGTAGTCACACTTTTATCTCGTACATATATGTATATATATTATTTTATTACACGCTTTCTCTCTCTCTCTCTCTCTCTCTCTCTCTCTCTCTCTCTCTGTCTTTCACGCATACGCACACGCACACGCACAAATATTCTCACATTCTCTCTTATCTTTCGTATCAGAAAAAATACAAAATTTCCGGCTGGAAAATAGTGTCAGTACAGATACGCGAACAAAATATCGTACAGACACAAGAGAAGATAAAAGAAGTATCACACTATAAACGAGAAACCGAAAAAACAATGCGTTGCCCTTGTCCGTTCTTCATTCTTTCGTGACTCTCCGTAAAAGGAATAAATAAAGGGGCAAATAGAAGGATAAACTTCCTTGGGAAACTTCGAGATCCCCGTATATGGACCTTCGAATATGTTCAAGGTTCAGATCTCGGACGATTCGAATGGACTTTTCTCGAGCGTCGCGTATCTGAAACGTTTCAAGAATTCTAAACGGACGCTAAATCTGGAGTGCTATATACAGGGTGTCCCGCCACAAACGCGCGTGTAAATTCTTTAAGGAATATAAAATCGATTTTTTTCCTCAACAAAAATGTGGCCGTTTATTTTATCACCTCGTAATTTCCATGAACAATGATATATGTAGACTACAGGCGTAGGCTTGTAGGCAGTAATTGTACCCATTAGAACAATGTTTTACAGGTGTTCTTATCTAAATTGGACACATCGCCCCCTTTTCTTTTTTGGGGGGGAATTTCGACACTGCAAGATTGAAAAGAATTTCAATTTCCTGTATTTGGAGCTTAGCAAACAGATTTGAATTTTAATTTTATAATCATATTTTACGACGTTCAGTATCTTACAGAAATTCTTTGAGAAAAAACGCTCTTTTTTAAATAGAGTTGCGTATAAAAATATTAGGATGATCTTGAGGAACTAGTGTGCAATCTGTTTACTATGATCACTTATGGGAAAACTACCTTTCAGCAACTTTTAAGTGTCTGTTAAGAGAGAATTGACTTTAATTTGCACTAAATTACGCACGCATAAATTAATATACGCGGAACACATCCCCTGGATAAGTTTAGAAAGAAGAAATGAGGGACCGAGAAATATGCACACATCGGTGTTCTCGACGGATATTCATGACTCTAAAGTTTGTATGTGCACATGCCTCATATACACATCCGTGCCACTTTGTACGCGCGATACGCAGAAAATTATTAGCGTCAACAACAAACACACACGCGACCATGAAATCATCTCGCGGGCAGGCATACAATAAATTAGAAATCAATATTAACTTATCGTCATCATTGTCGTCACGTGTACGCTCTACGTGATGCTATATTGAGTATAATGACGTTATATACCTGCCAAACAGACCAATTTTTCTGTATCACATCGTAAAGAGCGAAAAATGTAAAAGAGAAACGAAATTCTGACAGAGTTAGACACGCACACTTTACACTATTCGTATATTACTTTATAATTTAAATATAAATACGTTTTTTCCTGCATTCTACAACCTGTAAAAATTACGTATTTTGTTTACGTACTATCAGTAATTTAGCGCGCACTCTACACGTAAATTATTTTAAGTGAATACTTGTGGTATTACGATGTTAGCAAATTGGTCTGCTCAACAGATGAAAATGTAGCGATACTACGTTTCTCTTTTTAGGATGTTCTCCAAGTTACGCGCCTGAATTCGCGATAAAACTTAATCCACGCGATTTCGAGTCTATCTCGTACGAGTCAGGCGCGGTCTCAATTTATGTCACAATCGTCCACGAGCTCGTAAATCATAAATAAATTAGAAGAAAAGTGAGAAGGATTATATATCATTGACAGAGAGAAAAATACGCTCGCTGCGCGTATTTCGACATAGATTCTTTCTTGAAAAAGTATAACGGAACACGCGGATGTGCGGCCGTTTAAGAGCTTTAAATCGAAGGCCGTTTCTCCGAGGAAGCTAACAAAACTTACGGTCGGTACCGTTTCCAGTTTGTTCTCGCTCGCGATATTCTATAAAAGAGGAAGGCCTCGTCCTAAGGCAATGACGAGTGACTCACGAGACCGAAGGATTCGATTTCGTTGCACGGCTCAAACGCGATTAGCTTGACTTTAGTTCGGGAACTAAACAGAAAAAAATATGAAACGATAACAATGTTCAGCGTCTTAATATAAATCAGTCAAGCCACTTCGCGGTGTCTGGCGACAATTCGATGTCCTTCGAAACTTCTTCATCGTCAGTGTTCCTTCGCGATTCACGGAACTCCCTTTCTAGCCGATCCTCGTTTCTTTACGACCCACGAAATTCTCTTTCTCATTCATCGACTCTTGTCGAGTCGTATCCACGGTTAGGATCCACGTTCGACTATATAACACTTCTTCAACGTTCAACTTTTACTTCGCGCTTTCCGTTGACGGTGGCGGCAGCGGAATCGCCTGCTCGGACACCGGCTGTTGCTGCTCCTTCTTCTTCGTCTTCTTTGTCTTCTTCTGCGACCTCGGCGATTCCGTCGAACTCCGCTGTTCGTCGTTCGCCTCTGTCTTTCCCTCCGTTGCTTCCTTCCTTTGTTGCTTCGACGTCGCGTGTTTATTTTCCGTCATCGTTTGCGACACGTCGCCATCCTTTCGTTGTTCTCCATCCTTTCCGTCACTCTGCTTTGATTCCTTACTCGTTTCGTTCACGCATTTTGTTGATTCGTCTGTTGACATAAGTGCAACAAGCTGTTTCATATTTTCCGCTGATAAATTCTCTGTTTTTTGTTCGATGTCCTGTTGGGCGGGAGGAACGACGTTTTGATTCGTGGATTCGACAGCCGTTGCCGCAATTTCACTTTCCGAGGATTCCACTTTCGCCTGCAAAAAGGAAATAAGATGTCAAATGAATAAGATAACTCGTCATAAATATTATACTCATAAAAGAGAAACAATGTGTTCTAAAAAGATAAAATGTAATTTGACAATGTAAATAAACCAAATTGTTAGACATTTTTTATATAATTGATAATAAAGTATCCAGCGTTTTAACCAACCTGGTGTACCAACGCTCATCATTTCTCACCTTCGTTGGCGACGATGGCCCTGGCGGAAGCGGTATTGGCTCGTTACTCTGCTTCTCTTGCTTCACGTCTATCTCCATTGGCTCAGGGACTTGCGAGGTCTCTTCTCCTCGCTGATCCTTCTCAACGCACTCCTGGACCTCTTCATGTACGGTGGGTTGTTGCTCTTGCTGATTGATAATTGGTGTTTTCGATTCCAGCAAGCTAATGGTATCCTGTATAGTCTTGATAGCGTTTTTACGCGCTTGTCGTACATTCTCCCGACCTTCCGTCTCTATGTCGTCCAATTTGATTAATTCGCGCGTCAGCATCTCATCCAGGTAGATATATTCCTTGTCTTGCCGAGTACCACCGACGTAACGTCGTACCTGCTCGGCCAAATCGTCCACTTCCTTTTGCACCAGGGCAACTCTTTCCAGAGGATCCTTTGGCACTGGAGGCTTTGGTTTCGGCGCTTCTTGATGTTGTTGCTGCTGCTGCTGTTCCTGATGTTGCTGAGGTTGTTGAAATTGTTGTTGCTGGTGATGTTGCTCGTGATGCGATTGAGGTTGCTGATATTGCTGGTGATGATGTTGAGGTTGTTGCTGGTGTTGTTGCTCGTGATGTGGTTGAGGTTGCTGATATTGCTGGTGATGATGTTGGGGTTGTTGCTGATGGGACTGAGGCTGTTGATAATGGTATTGGGGTGGTTGTTGTTGCTTCCGTATCGGTTGTTCAAAAGCTGCCGGCTTATAAAACGCATCCTGGAAATGCGACGGTGGCCACTGCTGTCGACTGAAGCGTTCATTAAAGTGTGACGGTCTGTGGAAATGATGCGCTGGTGGCGACGATCTGTCAAAGTGGTGGGACGGCGGCGACGGTTGTCGTTGATGATAATGCTGCTGGAAAGTGGACGATGGAGCGTCGTCAGTCGCGATCTTTGGCATCACCGGTACGTCGCGGCCCTCCACAAAGATGGGGATGTGTCGGACATTGCTAGCTGGTTTACTAGGCGACTGGGCGCGCTGCTGCTGCTGATTGTGCTGCGGCGTAATATCTACTCGGGACACGAATCTTTGACCTTGACCAGGTTGCGATGATTGCTGATCTTGGCCTTGCGGTTGGCCTTGCTGTTGCTGCCAGCTTTCCGGCGGTGCCGACATCGAGCGCTGACCGCGCTCACCCTTCTCCGGATTCGCCTCCATGTCGCAGCGTCGTTGCTGCTGGCCTATGTCGACTGTGTTGCGTAGACCGTACTGCGGTATCGCGGACGATGACGTCAGGTCGTGCTCGCCACCGCCGCCGCCGCCTCCGCTGTGCGAGCTGACAGCACTCGCACCACTTGCGGCGCTGCTACCACTTGCCTGGCTACGCGCGTCCTCGTCCACCTGATGCTGCTGACCTTGCTGCTGGTCGTCGTTGCTACCACCGGATCCGTGACGTCGGCAGCGGCGGTCACGCAACAGGGAACCGCCGAATGGCCAAGGCGGACCACGCAGGTGCTCAGCAAACTCGGGGTGACGCGCCGCAAGGTCGTCTAGATGCGCGCGGATCCCGTCACCGCGCGGACGCTCGAAAACGTCGGCGGCGTCGTCGTCGAACGGGAAGCCCTACGGAGACAGACAAAAACTTGATAAAGTCGATACCGGTGTTCTCAATTACTCATACTGTGACGACTAAATAATTCATGACTTGAACTGTTTGGCAGGTGTTTGACATGTGCGAAAGATAAAACATAAGGTTAAAAGATAAAAAAACAGTTTATACGCAATATTGAGTTAATCGATATGTACATATATGGGTCTCTTTCACCAATAATCATGATGAATGAATATCTAAATAGCAATGTTCGACTACAAAGTGTTTAATCTGGAAATGGAAGATTAAAGACGTTCACATTGAACATCATATATTGCAGGGAATTCGCTTGTATGTACTATGCGTTGGTGCATGCTAAAAGATATTATACAGGAAATTATCTTTTAATGAAAACACAATGTAAACATTTTTACCGATAAGATACTCAATCTTAATATTATCACATTTTTAATGGAATGTATGCGTCGGAGTTGGATATCAGTTAAGTTTCTTTGTATTATGCTCTTGTATTTAAATAGTTTCACGTCTAGCAATCTTTGTAGTGCGTGAATAGGGTTGCATGTCTGCCGAATTCGCTATTAGCGAATTCGATTGTCCGCGCAACTTCGCAGCGGTGCACGCGAAGGCCGTTATGCATGAAGTTATCTGAGCGTGAACCTTTAGCGCACACCTTCAATGCGGAACAATGCAGGCACCGAATTTGGGGATATCCTTCGACTTACGCCAGGTTCATATTCGCTAAAAAAGAAAGGGCGACTTCGACCAAACTGCAATTAACTTAATCGGCGATTAACTTATCAAGCAGTATTTCCATTTTGTTATAATGCGGATAGAACAATTAATTTTTTGTTGTTTATAATACATAGAAAGAAAGATTAAGTTAAATTAGGAACGACGAGTTATCTATAGTTAGAAATTGTGTAATAAGTAATTCTACTAGTTGAATTAATCACCGATCAAGTTGATTGGAGTTCGATCGAAGTCACCCTCACAGCGACAACTGCGTGCGACATTCGAATCGTATCGACTTCGATCCGATGAACGCGAGCAAGGGCGCTGAAGGGGAAATTCGCGTAATCGGGCACGAGGTGACGAATCCTTCTACTTCTCCTTCTCCTCTTCCTACGGTGAATCGAGGTCGCGTCGTCGTTCCACTTAGCGCGACCGACGGACGAACGTTACAAGAAAACCATACACGGGACGCGAAAGAAAGAAAGAAAGAGAAAATGAAAGAAAAATGGCGGTGGAAGGGACAAAGAAAGAGAGAGAGAGAGAGAGAGAGAGAGAGAGAGAGAGAGAGAGAGAGAGAGAACTGGGAGAACCGCTTATATACGCGCACCTACGCCCGATAATCGGATTTTCCTATTTTCAGCCTGGCTGGCCCTGGCTAGCACGCCACCACGTTAACTTTTCGCTATCAACCGCGAAAGTGACCCGTAACAAGTTACTATTGTGCTCAGATACTAGTGCTTTTTGAAATGATAAATTTAGAGTGTCTTCTATCCAAAAATGGATTTTTGACGTACTTAATCGCGTGCGTCGCTTGCTATTATCGACGACCACGTCATTCCTGTCGAATTTATTTTAACGGTCTCGAGGAAAAAGGAAATTCATTTTCTCATCTTCCTTCTTCGCCTTTTCTTTCCTAAAGTTTCTTTTATTTCCGCTGGATGATATCATACGGGGAAACGGTCGCTCGATCTCGTTTCTCTTCGGTTCTTGGTCTCCGTCTTCGTTGGAGCACGCGCAAATACGCCCACGCGTGCACGCGAACCATCCGTCGCGTTCCAGAATATGAAACGCCGAGGGAAAAACGTCATCGGGACGTGGTAAGAGCGTGGTTACAGAAAGGAGTCAACCGTATGAAGTAATCCCCCCTCGTTACTCCTTGCCCCCTCGGCGTATGTCGCGATCTCGCCTAATCATACGGCCGGTATCGAGCGTAGGAAGAGTATCTGATAACGTGACCGGCATGACGTCATGCCGCGCCTTTCGACGTTACGTCGAGTCGCTCGTTAAGGGGCTCCTATAGTGGCAGTGCACTTTATGCACTAGTGCAGTTTAAACTACACTTTAACTCCGTATTTTATTTATTATAAACTTTTAAGAGCCAAAATGGAAAATCCGGCTCTGTCGCGATGTGCGGCTGATCTTACTGATTAAAATGAGCATAAGTTTAATGAGATTCGTTAATTAATTTGGCTAAACTTTACAAAAAAACCATTTGTAGTTCGAACTTTGTAAAGTTTAGCCAAATTAATTAACGAATCTCATTAAACTTATGCTCGTTTTAATTAGTAAGATCAGCCGCACATCGCGACACAGCCGGATTTTCCATTTTGGCTCTTAAAAATTTATAATAAATAAAATACGGAGTTAAAGTGCAGTTTAAACTGCACTAGTGCATAAAGTGCACTGCCACTATAGGATCCCCTTAAGCCCATACCAAACTATGTATTGAGGATTGCGAATTAGAGATTAAGGGCCCCCGCTGTGAATGAAAAATATAAGGAACAGATATTAGCGATTAGAGGACTAAAGAATCAGGAATGAAGCTGGTGTAGCATTGATACACGGCTTCCGATAAGTTAAAAATCTATTATCTGTGTTATTCCCTGTTTCTGTTGCCTGTGTTGTTCATTGTGCATCCAGTTTTATATTCCTGATTTCTTAGTCCTAATCGCTAATATCTGTTCCTCCTTCCTTTTATATTTTTCATTATGCGGGGGCCTTTAGCATCGCGAAATGGAGATTAAGAATTCGGGACATAACGGGCGAAGATAAAAGTCATCCAATTTGGTCGAATTTTAATCTCCAATTCGCTATCCTCAATCTCTAATGTGTGATCTGATTCGGGCTTTAGTGTAGATATCGACCACAATAATAACGGCGGTCTTCCGAGGCGTCTAAATGGGTTTTGTGACATCACGACTGCTGTTTGATGGTCACGCATCGCGATCGTTCGCGATAACTCGATGATGCATCAATATACGAACGCCGGTTTACTTTTCGTTATGTTTGTTTCTTGTTGAGAACATTTGTAACACATTTTATATCATCGAGATATCAATTAACGAGAGAAAATTTCTGCGACAATTATAACAATGAAATACAAAGTTTCTGGACGAATGTCATGACTCGATAATAATATCTTTCTTATTTATTCTCCTTTTTTTTTTTTTGTCGCGACAGACCGCGCCGTTCGAATGCGACGCGAAAAATACGGCGCGAATGCTGCTATTTTTGATTTCCACGCGATCTCGAAACGCGGAATGCGAGGAGCCAGTGGCGGATGGGTGGAGAGGTATAGGAGGGGGCCAAATATCGGTAGGGAGAACTCGCGGTATGGAAATATCTCGCGTGCGCCGCCGATTCCATTGAGGTCTGGATCGTGTCATCTCGAGAGTATGAAACCAGGAGGAAGAAGAAGTTCGGGCCGCCACCGTGCGTCCTATTCACGTCCCTCCGTATCGTGTTTGCGATCGGGACTTAAGCGGCAGCAGCGCGTAATCCATGACGCACTATAGTCCCACACGAAAACGTCGCCAATCTGAGATGTACGTAATCGTTTACAAACGGACAGGTTTTCCTGGTAGGGAGAGAAGCCTGGATCTCGAATCTTCGTGCTTTCGGGCGAAACTTCTCGCGGGATTGCGCCGGAGTATGCAAAACGGAGCAACCGCGCGCGCGGAGAAGCCTCCCGTCTCCCGTCTCGCGAGAAAAAATTTGACGCATTAAAAAAAAAGGAAAAAGAAAAAACAGGTGGATAACGTCACTTACGGGGAACGAGCAGCGGTCCAGATCGATCTCTCGTCCGAATTTGGATGCTGCATCCATGATGACAGGCGAGTCCATTTTTCTGGACCCGTTCGAGCCCGCGTCCGTTTTTGGATACCTGACACGCACTCTCTCTCTCTCTCGCTTGCACCAGCGGTTCTAGATCTTTCCTTCTCTCTTTACTCTCTCTCTCTCTCTCTCTCTCTCTCTCTCTCTCTCTCTCTCTCTCGCTCTCTCTCGTTTCTTTTGCTTTCTTCGTAATATACTCTCGCACAGAATCTTTTTTTAGCGGCTCTCTCGCGAAAGCGCGACTCGAAGACGTCGAGAAAAGGCTGCTGCGAGATTTTTCTCGAAATCTCCACGATACCTTCTCGCGTTCTCTCGCTCGCTCTCTCTCTCGCTCTCGCTCGTTCGCTCACGCTCTCACACGCTCTCGATATACGTATATATATCTGTTTCTCTCTCACTCTACTCGCTCGCTCTCGCAATAGCTGACACTCACTCGTGCTTCTCTCTCGGCTTTTCCTCGTCTCCTCCTCGCGTTTCCTCTGCCTCCGCCGCGATTACATAAGCAACACGGCCGCTATACACTCGGGCGCGTCTCTCTTTCGCACTCGCCTCACTGGCCGTACTTTTTCAAGGCCGTTCTCTTCGAGTCGTAAAAAAAAAGAGAAGAAAAAACCGTGTGCACGTGCGTTTCGCCGTGATTGCGCGCGTGATCCACCACGAGCGCGGTTAACAACGAGACTGACAGCGCGCGGGCTGCGGGCGACAACTTAAATACTCGATTACGTGTGGGCCGTGCGCGACCACGTGACCACCGGCGGCGGCGGCGGCGGCGAGCGCAGGCGGAGACGGCCGAGTAAGTGCGAGAACTCGCTAGAAGCTTCTCGTGGCTTCTCGCGCCTAACTTCTCGCTCAATCGAGAAAATGCGGAAGCGTTTACGTTACGTCACGATCGACGTTTCATTCCGTTCCGTACGATATGCTTTCAAAACATTGAGAAACATAGTTATATTTTTTCTTTTTCCCTCCAAATTAATGTAAGAAAAAGGCCTTTTTGATTAGCCTCCTCTTTTCTGGAAAATTATATTTTTGAAAGTTGTTCCAGATTGTTCTAACTTTGTTCCACATTGTTCCAAATCAATAAATTATTTTATTTTAAGCGGTTAATTATAAATAAACAAAAAAAGGCTTTTAAGCCTGAAAATAGAAACAAAAGAAAAACGAAATGCGAGACGGTGAGACAAGTCGTGAAAGATCCATTCGTCTCGGTCACTCTTTGTGACTTTGCTCTTCTCACCGAAGCGTATGTGTCTTTTGTGTCTTGTTCTAGGTATGTACAGAAAGTACAAGAACGTGCGGAGGTAGACGGGCAGATAAGAACGAGAGAGCGCGCCTCGGTCGACCGAGAGAGAAGAAGAGAGATTTATGACCTATATTTTTAGGCTCGAGCGAAAGGACCCGTACTGAATTACACGACTGACCGTGACCAATCGCAAAAAGCGTAAAACCCGTATCAGACTATACGGATTGGGATATTAGATTGAAGCTTAATCAATCATAATAAAGAGAGAGAAAACGGATTTCAAGTTTAGTGAACTTTGCTCCGTTTGGTTAAATTTCAATCCAACTTCAATCCTAATCCGTATAGATATGGGCATGGCATTCAGAGATAGCTTGAGCGCGTAGCTCGCGTACCACGCGTTCTCCCAAGCGCATTTTAAAGGAAATGAACGTTTGACTGAGAGAGAAGACGGTGTGACGAAGAAATAGCGATGAGCGATTCGCGGAGCTATGCGCGGAGGGATAACGAGTTCGGCGAAAATTACCGAACTCGAAGCACCGATGTTCGCCACGTAACTTTAAATGGGATTTGTATACGTGTATTACATGTGACGCGGATTGTCCGCGAGTCAGAATGACGTAACGTGGCGTAATAGCGTAACGATAAAACGGCGTTTTGTATGAGCGTCCGGACGCGAGTCGCGCGTGTCTCGATCGCTCGTGGGATCATCGATAATGACGATCGATGATCTACAGTGATCGATAGCGATGCCAGGAGCGCAGGAGACGCGAGGAGGTCGCGCGAGTCCGACGCGAACCGGCGAAAGGCTCATTCATACAACGGTAGAGGGAGGTGGTGGTGGTGGTGATGGTGGTGGAGGTGGTGGTGGAGGAGGAGGAGGAGGAGGAGGAGGGGGAGGAGAGGAAAGAAAGGGGAAGGGGCACGACGGCGCGCAGCGTGAAATTTACTTAATCCATTAATAAGCGAGTCGAACGGTAATAAAGATTACTGCGAGATTTCGAAGCTGTAATCCCGCTTTCAAAAGAGAATAATTTGCGAAAAAATCTTGTTTTTTACTCTTTCTATCAAAATGACGCATCAAATAAATGTGAAGAGTTTCGATTTTTGAGTTGCGAACACGTTGCGCCGGATTTAAACTCCGAATCGCCGCGAAGTCGAAGAAGTCAACCGAGCGAACAACAATCGCGCACTTTTTGCATTGCGCAATTTGCGTTGTGCAACACGCGGCGAAGTTTAATACGTTAAATATATAAATAACGCTAACCGTGTGTGTACAATATCATTGCCAACATGCAACATGCGTGAAGCCGCAATCGCGGCGCATTTTGCCGTCGCAGGTCGCGAGATCACGACAATCACACCTTTCGACTCCTCCAAATTCAATCTTCTCAAAAGTAATCGAAAAACAAGGGAAAAGTCACGTACAAAAAAATGAACATTTCTATCCACATTTTCGACTTATTGCTTTATGAAAAAATATTTTTCTTAGGCATGTATTATTATAAAACTTTTCAGAATGGATTCCGATCGGAATTATTCTCAAGGAAACGCAATAAAAATCTAGGAAATAACTAAACAATTCCGATCGGAATCCATTCTGAAAAGTACAATACGTGCTCTATTCTCCTACATTTTCCCACCTACCGAATCGATAACGAATTACGCTGTGTACGAAGTGGGTCGAGCGCTTGTCTGAAGTATCTTTGCTGCTTTTAAAAATATACGAGAACTTGACAATGCGAAATATTCAAGGACGTGCCCTTTTTACCACACTCGTCCTCGAGAATTTTTGCATATCTTTGAGAATATGGATACTTTAACTACGAATGTTGAATGAAACAATAGTCAAGGCCCGGGCACATAGAAAAACTTAAGCAGTAAGCAAATCAGCCAATCACAGCCAAGAACTTAAGACAGAACGTAAGCGGTAGCGAATCAGTACCGTTGATTTCCTTACTGACGCTTACGTCTTTTACTGCTTAAGTTTTTCTATGTGCCAGGGCCTTAAGAGTTTTCCTTTTTAAGTCGAGATAAAGGACAACTTAAGGGGAAGACGATGAAAAGAGTCATCCGGAATACACACATACATAACACGCGCGCATGCACACGCATACACATCGGCGGCTCGACAATTCGCTTTACGTAATGAGGCACTTTTCTCTTCTCTTCTATTGGCCCATCGCTATACATAACCGAATCACCTGTTCCGCATTGTCAACGCGCCAATTAGCATACTTCGCGCACAGAGCACATAGCGCTGCATTATCGTGTTTTTCCGGAACATTGTCAATCGATAGGTCGGTTTTGATTGAGTGGGTGGGCTCCTTGTGGGCGAGTCCCACTTTCGCGACCATTTCGCAGCTAGTGATGAGTTATATCTTCGAGGAGCGCAAATCTCGTTTTTCTCAATTTTAATGTTGATTTTAATTCAAACTTTCGGGAGTTTTACACGGGACATGCGAATGCGTCGGAAAATTGAACGACGTGGCTTGCGGATTTTCCCATCAAAGACATCTGCGTCGTTAAGGGACTCCCGGACTAGGACACGCATATATACATATATACATGCACGCACAGGAGTGTCGGAAATACGCCGCTTCCCGAGAAAAGCAGAGATCGATAGGGGTGGCCTACCCTCGGATGTGCCGTCGAAACTCGTTTCGGGAGGGAGTCGAGCTAAACACGACGCTACTTCGTTTCTCCAGGTCTATTCAACGACGGAAGAGCGATAAAGGCCCTTTCGGTTCGCAGGATATTGAAGTTAAAGGGTGTCCGGAAAGTGCCTACGACCAGGGTATTCATTCCGATTGCGGGGGTTGCTCGGGCTCCATATTATAATATCAGATCGAGAAATTCTTTCCTTGGTTCTTACACTAATAAAGAAGAATATATCGAACGATGCGTCTCTTGCGATAAGTTTGATAATTGATAATAATAATCACGTGATCTTTCTAGAAATGACGATTAAAAATAAAAACGTTTTCGATCGAATGGCAGGATTAAAGCTGAAGAGCTCTTACATATAAATAATCGTTATTTATTCCCTTTCCTCCTTTTCTCGATATTTTTGGCATGATATCAAACCGGAGAAATTTATTCTCTTTTTTTTTACCGTATAGCTTCTGCCGATAATAAAAAAAACTCTAACGATAAACGATATATAAACAGATCTTTTACGAACAATATAATCTTTTTTAGAAATGACTGGCGATGGAAATGCCTTCGAGTGGCGAGATATCGGAGCTCGTCTGTCATCGTCAACACGATCTTAATCTTCGATCGACATATCAATATTTACCTTGCGTTAAAGTTTCGCATTTGCTCGGAGAAAAGTTCTAATTAAACGAGAGAGACTCGCACGATCGCGAGTTCTCTCGATTTACGTACGATTCGAATCGTTTCACATATGATCTGCAAATATCACGGTGACAAGAATAAACCGGCAAATCCGGGAGAAAAAGTGTGGATCGACGCTACGGCAGAACCTTCGTTTGAACGACCGAGACGATCGTCGAACAAGAGAATTGGGACGGCGCTATAAATATAAAGAAATTCGGCGCAGCGCGCGAAACAAGCTCCGATTTATTCGTCGCGAATTTAAATTTCGCGCGTGATGCAGCATCGAAGACGTAAACGGCATTGCCTATTAATATTTGCACCCATTTTTAGCCGGTATTCGTGTAGTCAGGTCTTATACTTAAAACCGTCTTCAGTTTATCTACAGATGCTTCTTAGCCAATAAAACGATACATACATACATATATGTATGTATACATATAGCATCCGAAGATGAACTTAAGACGGTCTTGAATATAAGATCTGACTATGAATACTAACTTTTTTTTTATCAATACTGAACTTTGTACATCAATGCTTATATCTCACCTTGGGGGACGAAAATAATTAAGACGTTTGTGATTTTACTTTCATCTCGCGAATTATAAAAACTCTCTAAAAATCGAAGAGTGAAATATCACTCAAAACGAGTAAAATGCAAGTGCAAACGAAAAATTGAAAATTGAGCCTGTGCACTTCGAGGGAATCGCCACTCTAAAAAATAATAAAATTGCGCTGTATAAGTTGGAGTTAAATCGCACTCCATTTGAATGAAAAGGCACTCTTTTCGAGTGTAGTAGATCAGTGTCCATAGGAGTGAATTATGTCAGTCTACAATTTTGAGTGGAAAATTTCACTCTGTTAGCATTTATCAGTCGATCTTTAGTTAATCCTTATTCACTATAGCTTTAGAGTGAGATCGTATCACTCCGGTAGAGTAGCCACTCTAAAAATTTGAGTGAAAAATTCACTACTTCAACTCAGAATTTCCTCTTTATGAGATGAGTGCGCTCATTTACTCAAAGTAGAGTGACAACCCTCTTTTTTGGAGTGACCATCACAATAATCACTCTAATACATATTAGTGATGGCGCAACCACTCTATGAGATTTAGAGAGAATACAAACGTTGCATGTTGGAGATATTTGGTGGCAAACAGTGCGAGAACGGATGTTAAACGATGCAAAGATTTTTCCCTTTCGATATGACCGATCGATCAGGATGAGAGGGAGGTAGAGGGAAAATAAAGATCGATGACAAAAAGCACGCCGCGGCATTCCGTGGATGCGATCGTGAATTCCAAGCACGCTAATAGCGCGAGGAAGAGAAGGGCGCGCGAATGACGGCGAACGAACAATATACCATCAGTACTCACTCTCGGCAAACGCGGAAAGGGCCGATCGAAAGTGTCGCCCCTGGAGGGTCTACCGGATTCGAAGAACGCGTCCCCGCTGTCCTCGTTGAATCGCTGCTTCATCTCCCGCAGCAGCTCGTCGTCGGACATGTCACGCAGCCGGTCCGCGAATTTCGGCGAGTCGCGAAAGTAGAACGACATTGTCGCGGGGCAACGCGACGCGCCTTTCCCCGTCAAATCTCGCGACGATACACGAGCGGCTTGATTACACAAGATCGCAGTTACTTTCGTTTTCCTTCGTGCTCCTTCGTATCGCGGAACCAATACTTCTTACCAGCTACATTCCCGCGCAAAGGTTCGCGCGTTACTGACGAGCGCTGCGCCGTGCTGCGCCGGGAGTCCGGGAGTGCGCCGACGATAGCATTTGAAAGGGCGAGCTCGCACGCGCACGCGCACGCGTACTGACGTCGCGCCGTCGCTCGCGCGCATGGGCTTCGAAAAAGGGCTATCAAGATGAATTCGCGTAGTCACGTACATGAATCATTTTATACGGAGGAACTGACCAATTGGTGCGCCCGATGCAAACACGCCATATTGGCGCACTTATTTATAATCTTGAAAAGCTCAAATGATTAAGAATCAAACGTATAAAAACCGGGCACAAAGCCGTAACAAGATGTTCGTGTTGAGTTATTTAATAAACAATTGATTTATAAACGTTTCGGCCCATATCTGGCCAGGCTCAGTGTGATTAACAAAACTTTAAATAAAATGCAACCGGCGCATGGAACGCAATATACGGATGCCGAACACGGTAGTCGGAATTCAATCAAAATCAAGAGTAAAATAGTTGAAGAGGTAAACCCGGTTACATGATCACCGATCTATCAGCATCATGACATCCCACACCGAACACCAAAGGGTTTAACTTTTCAACTATTTTACTCTTGATTTTGATTGAATTCCGACTACAATTCGATATCTGTATATTGCGTTTCATGCGCTGATTGCGTTTAATTCAAAGTTTTGTAATCACACTGAGGATGGCCAGATATGGACCAAAACGTTTGTTGATTAATTATTTATTAAATATAACTTAACACGAACACTTTGTTACGGCTTTTTGTGTCCGGCTTTTGTACGTTTGTACTTATTTATGTTAAACATGCAATTGATCAACATTTTTGTTCTGACGAAAAAAAACCTGGATTTAAAACATCTGTTTAAATCGATTTGTTTCCAGTTTTGTCACCTCATACATATGAAATTTTGAATGTTATTCTGTGATAGAAAAAACCTAAAACATGAACAAATCTAAAATAACTTAATAATGCATTGTCTTCGAGAAACGAACATGTATACAGTAAAAGAAATAAAAAGAAACCATTTGACACTTTATCCCAAAAAGAAATAGATACCTATTAAAATGGAAAAGAGAGGAAAAGCCCAATATGCGTCACTTTCATGTGTAAAGTTCGCATACTTATTCATTGAGGTACGTGTAAATTTTCTTTGGCTTCCTGTTTTATTATTTACATTAACGATATACAAAATGTCAATGCCATTAAGCATGTGCCATTGTATGTGTAATAGAATTTACTTAGAATAAGAACAAGAGCGTTACACAGCCTCTTGCTTGCTATTCAAAGAAATAAGAAAAATATATATATGGAAGAAAAAACACTAAAATAAAAGAACAGGTTAAAAAATATACATAAGAAAAAGTGCAGCAGAATATTCGATTTGTGAGAATTTCTACCTGTTTAAAGGACTACTTCATAGAAATTAAAAATTAATCCCCTATACACTCGATTAACCATCTCAGGAACGTATTCGAATATATACATTAATTTGCATTCCATATATGCAATGTAACAATTATACAATCAACATATCTCTCAATGTAAAGAGAGAACGCATGCCATATGCTGCTTAACACATTATTGGCCGGCGATATTTTGCGCAGATGAAATTAGGGTTTTGGAAATAGATGTAATAATTTACGAAATGGAGATTAGCTTCCTAGACTTGAAAGTGTCAACGTAGGAAATTGCAATATTGTTTAACATATAATAATACCTCATCATGGAGCAGCCGGACCAGCCTCAGAAGCAAAATGTTCAGACATCAGAAAAGTAAAACGTATGGATAAAGATGACCCACGATACCAACAATGGCTTGCGCAGAAATTATGCACAAATTATGATCATGACGAAAGATCGGGTGAGATAAGAAATACGAAAGAAAAGTCAGAAAAAGTGGAGTACATGTTCAGCAAGGAAATAAAGATGATCCTTTGTGACAGCGATCTCGCCGTCTTTTTACTTACGGATGAAGGAGAGGTATATCACTGGTGGGACTATTCTTTACAATATTATTCTCAAATGATCAATTTACAAAGTACAAAGATTGTACTAACCGCAGCTGGTGGCAACTCTACTTTTATCGCTCAAACTGGTAATGAAAGGGTATATTATTTTCAAACCTATCATCTAAATGGATTTCCGTGGATGAAACAAACGCATTTTGAAAAAAGGTCGTTTCTCTTTCTTGCGGCGATAGTTTTTTCGTGGTGATTACTGAGGACAACAAGGTATATACGTGGGGAAAAAATAATCATGGTCAACTAGGTAATTCTGAACGTACGGAAAAATTCATAAAGAAGTCACAGGAAATTAAATTCACAGACGTTAAAATAGTTAAGGTAACCTGCGGACGTACGCACACCCTCGCGCTCGCCGATACGAGAGAGATGTTCGTGTGGGGTGGAAATACTTTTGAAGAATTGGGTCTTGACCATAGAGATGAGATCCTTTCTCCTATGGCAAATAAGAAAATGTCTGAAATGCAAATATTGGATATCACTGCCATGAAAAATATGAGCTCTGCCATAGGCAAGGATGGGCTCATTTACTTATGGGGTTCCTGTTTTGATCAGCAAATTACCAAACCTATTGCTTGCGAATACAGTCCTATATCCTATTACTCGTATCCGAGTGTGGTGACTTCTCTTCATATACATGTGTTGCGCACCTGGATTATACACATTGTATATGGGACCTACAGTTTAACGCCGATTCCGAGCGGCTATATTTTTTTAGAGAAGTTTTCTTGGCAAGACATACTCTCGGTGGTTTGAGATTGCCTTCCGAGAGGAGAACGAGCGAATACAATTTTCTAGCTCTACCGGGAATCGAACCCGGGACCTTTGGCTCAATAGACCAGTGCGCTGTCTACTAGGCCACGCTCGTCCTCAGATGATAGCTTGCGAATACACAATGCTATTTGATGTGTGCGACGCCCTATGTGCCAGACCACCAACATCCATAAAATACTTGAATGCAGGCGAACAGTTGAAAATATTGAAAGATATAGAAGATGCGTTTAATGATAAAGAGACGAGCGATCTTACGCTAAAAGTCGAGGGAAAAGATATTTTTGTCCACAAAATCATTCTACAGTATCGTTCTTCATATTTCAAGGATCTGTTCAAATCTATAGACAAAAATGTTTTTCCTAGCGTCATCAACCTCAATCCATTTTCATATGCTACGTATATGACTAATTTGAAATATCTTTATATTGGCGTAATCAACGTATCTTCAGAAGAAAAATTCGATCTCTTGAAATTTGATCAAATCTTCAAAAATTTACGAAATGGATGACTATAGACTGTAAAGGATAATTGATATCTGTACATTTAAAAACATAAAATCTTTTTTATAATAAACCTGTCTTAAGAAGACCAGCCATTTAGCCTTTCTTTAGAAGATCAGTCGTTTAGTCTTCATAACACCTAATTTTAGATCGGCCTTTTAATGTGTTAAGACACGCGTAAAACATTGCTACAAATTTAGTAGCAGTCCATCGAATTGACGTCATTCTGCTTGTACATCGTCAGTATGTCGTCTAGAATCGACTCAAAACTACTGGTATACGTTTTCAGCCAGCGATTCTTCTCCTCGATGTAAGCGTCGATGTCGCAGTTGAAGATCGCGTGGAGGAAATCTTGGCGCGTCACCGACGAGATGTAACGCAGTGTCTTCTTCTCCTCTTTCTCCTCCTCTTTTGTCATCTCGGTGTCCACGTTCATGGAGTTCTTGTAAATGGTTGCGAGCAGATTGGCATCGTTTGTATCCACGATTTCCTCAATAATGTGTGAGACATTTTGCATTTTCTCATCGCAGATAGATGAGGGAATGGACGGTGTTTCCTTAATATAGACGGTATCTAATACGGCGTGGTTTTCCACCGGTGACGACGGTTCGTCTAACTTGTACTTGAGTAGGCAGGTTTTCAACTTGCCGATTATCGCGGCAGACACTTTGCACACCTCAAAGTCGCTATCATCTTTTAGAGTAACCAGAAGCACCTAAAAGTTTAAGGGAAAAAAATCACTCAAGCTATCAATATTTATTTATTAATAATTTATGAATTATATTTATTCATTTATTCATTCAATTGCTTATGGACTGATAGATTTAAGAATGTAAAGCTCGTGCCCAACATCAGAATTCTAACTACTTACACCTAGGCAACTTTGTCTCGCCAGTTCGTCCAATGCCTTATTAAGCCTCCGCTTAATCTCGGTTTCGTTCAATGCCACGATCTTCCTATGCTCCTTGGAAAACGTCACGTTTGGGAAGCAGTTGTCAAGCATTCCCTGATCAGTCAAGTGCGATTTGACGAAGTGGTCCCAGAAAGATAATGCGTTTGTCTTCACTTCCCAATGCAGATCAAACACGGCCGCTACACACATTGCTCGCAACATCGAATCGATGACCTCTTTCCTGCAAATTGCATGACATTGATTATTCTACAATGTATATCAAGTATTACATATTTAAAAACCCTACGTACGACCAGTTCTGATGAACATATAACTCCTTGATTAGAGTCACAGCCTCTCTCCTGACTATTGCCTCGCTTTCGTTCTTGAGTAGATCAATCGCTGTTTCCTATAAAAATCGGTTAACTCATATAACTCATCTTCTTCAACAATATTCGGAAAGCGAGTAAGGAAGAAGTAATAAGTATACGTACGGTTAAATTTACTTGCGACAGTTGCTGCTCCCATAGCTTGTTGATGCGTATCATAGTCGCGACGAATGTTAACGCTGACGCTCGCACGTAGCTCTCATCATCTGTTTTAATGATATCGACTGCCACTTTCGGAAACTCGTTAATCAACAGAAAGTCTTGGAATGCCGGATATTCTGCGAAAAAATTGCGTATTTCTATATATTTTATTATACGTTAATTATGTATGTTGTTCTAGTTCTATTAGTCGAAACAAATAATTGTAAAACTTGAAAAAGCTATCTATATCAATTTCAATACTCTGATTCGCTTACTGTATTCGGAAATAGTTGCGATGGTGTTGAGAACCTCGAGAACACTGTCTCTTACTTCCCAATTGGGGTCATGCAATCTTTTAAAGAGCGTAGGTCCGATCTCGTTCATGTGGCTGTCCGAATCCACAAGTAGCGCCAAATTAGGCGGCATAAAGTTATGGATGGCGAGTTTGCACAGTTTCAATGCCTTCACACAGATCTAAATAGAAATCAAAATTCATCATCGTTTTTTAGTTTCTTTTCCAAGTAACAATTATTACAACTGAATTTTTCTCACGCAAACAATTAATTCATTACTCTGATTTCAGCAATCGATGTTTTACCGTTGGTAGTATCCCAGGATGATTGAGAATCTCCTGTGCGAGGGATAACACACATATCGTTTCCACGCATTCCTGCCATTTCAGTTTGAATTTTTCTGTCATGACAGCCAAGCCATCGAGCAGTGACGCCAGTAGAATAGGATAGTCGACTATAGGATCACCGTCCAATATCGATTTATATAGGAACTTTCGCGGATTCTCCGAAGGAGAGGTGCTGTTTGTGTCTGATGACGTGCAATTCCTCGCTTGTCCGCACAGGTCCGGCATGTAACTTTTCAAGACGTGGCATAAGGCTTGGAAAGCAATCACAGCTACATCCTGGTAAAAAGGTATAATTACAATTACAAAAATTAATCAAGATTTAATTTAATTTAATAAATCTTATATACTCACTCTATCCATTATGTCTGATATTTCAAGGAGTATATCGATAGAAACTTTACAAATCTGCTCCATTGGAAGATCCCCCTTCCGTATAATGTCTCTCATGCTGTAAGCTAATCTTTGTACAGTGGTACACGTTACGTCGAAAATTTTACTAATAAACATATCGAAGAGATCGTGATTCAAATGATTTTTCTTTATACAGACGCACAGTGGTATTATCTGTCAAAGAATTAAAATCAGTTTACTTTTAATATTATTATCCAACTACACATGCATATTAAATGCACGAGCTGTGACTGACTTACCATTAATGCGATGGCTTGGTGCTCTAACTTGTGCTCCTCTGGCAGAACAAATTCACGCAATGAGAGCAACTTTTTCCAGTATGTCATAGAGAACTTGTTGTTCTTCACCAGCTCTATAATGTCCTTCTTCGACAACAACATCATAGAAATATAGCACAGACCATAGCAGAACTTGTGCCATGCGTCAATGTCGATCATTGTGGTGTTCTCCTTAATTCCTTGCTTCAGCTTCAAGAACAGCGACAATAGCAGCAGCTTGTGCACATGTTGAAGAAATCTAGTGCTGATACAGGCCTCGAACAACGCCTTCACCCGCATCTCGAGGTCTACGAGTCTCTCGATCAACTCGGGAATGCTATTGTCCAAACTCGCAAACAGAGTGTTCTCCATGATGCTGGTCAATAAGTCCAACGTGGAGCACAACAGCTTGTTCTGCTCCAGATACGTCTCCTCCAGGGCCTGGTGCATTTGTACATCCAGAATATTGCTCATCAGGGGAGCAGCGACTGTCAGAATGATCTCTTTGCACGTCTCGGTGTTCTTTTGTTCATGCAACAGCAAGGTCCACAAGAATTTCTGACTCTCCCTCGTAACGTACATTGTCTGATTCCAATGTGCGTATTTCACAACGTCCCTCCATACACCTATCGCGTTTAGGAAGAGAGTAGTAATTTTGTAGCCATATTATTTGTAAATTCTGAACATATAAAATCTTAATAAGCTTCAAAATTATTATACATTTATTTTTTTTACATGTATATTATAATTCGCAAGAATATAAATGTTCCGAAAAGTAACGCTTTTATTCTTTTGCTTTCCATAACACAATTCTGGATAGACACTAAGCATTAATATTATAGTTTTGTCTTACCAAACTGTATTACCCACTGTCTGCCGCTTCGATGAACGATCAAGTCTGACAACATTGTGGTATATGCCATTTTAATGGACGCCGGCAAATCTTCTCGATGCAATTGCAGGATTTTGTAGAGTCGATTGTACACGTCCTGACATTGCCAGTAGTGATAACGCAGTTCGTGCCGCGAGATAATCCCTACTAGTTTCAGCGTAAACGTGATTACAGGTTGCGAAGCCTTCTGTCCCAACTCCCATATCGCTAAAGCCTTCGGTATCCATTTTTGAAAGACTTCGCAGTACTCGTAATCGACCGTGGCACCTGTAAGATTCAGGAAGCAAAGTAGACGTAATCGTTAGCAAAGTAGATGTAATCAGAGCGACTAGGTGAGAAAGCCGAGCATCCTTTTCTTACATTCTTTCGTGTTCTCCGCAATGTGGGTGAGCAAATGATCTAAATAGGTTGACGAGACGACGTTGTAATCCGGCAGGAGGAACAAGTCTAGAACCTTCGCCAATACCTCCTCGTTCTTCCCTCTGCGTGAATTCATTGCGATGCGACGTGATTGCTACGACTGACACGACAGATCCGCCTCATAGACCCGCTCCAATCGCGTGCGAACTGGTGCGAACGAGCAGCGGAATGAGCGGAGAAATCAACGATGTTGAAGCAACGGAACGAATTTTATTTACATTCTGCAAATAATGATTAATACTTATTGACAAGATGAAAAATTTACGAGGCGTTGATAAGCCACCATTTTGGGAAAATCAAGAGAAACTTGAGAGATATATCACTCACGGCATTTTCCAACGTGGATGATAAAGCGTCCTCGGCGTTTTAAAAGACGTAACGAATGTAACGATCGACGGGAGACATTTTTTGACACATTGTGAAACCGCTTGATCTTTAGCACGTGCAGGACGTTGCAGGACGTGCACCAATGAGACATGCATCCAAAAATAGGTTCGTTTCCGCGCTAATCAGCCAATCAGCGAGGTGTGGTCGATAACGCAGGTCCCGACCTGGATTCTTTAGTCGAGACACGAACCCCCAACTCGGCGATACATCAGATTCCTGCATTACCGACGGTATCGCCGAGCGGCGCGCGCAAATTCAATTATTCTTATGAACATATTGATCACACAATTAAAGGCTTGCGCAAAGGAGCAGACAATGTTTAATAGCAAAAACGTGACTGTATTTCATAAAAGCTTGAGTAAAATACATACTATGTAGCCGTGAAGCATATCTGCGTAATTACAATTATTCAATAAGAATCTTTGACGTTATCATAAAATTCTATACCATATATGACCACTTATGTATATATATATATATATATATATATATATATATATATATATATCGAGCGATACGTATACACACGTGTATTTTATATGTATAAACACCGTTCGATACAACATAATAAACAACGCTTCGACCTGATTCTCGCATATCGTTTAATGTATAATACACCTGTTATAAACAAGGGTTCTCAGGGCATGTAGCGACAGTCACCTTGCATTACGAGATCGGAGGAGAAAGAAGTGCGCGAGGGAATCACTCGCGCATGGATATGGACTTGAAATGAATCTTGTATCAAGCGACGGTCGATCTCGTACGTTTCTCTCACGTTTCCTTCGCTCCTCGCATCATAATTCATGGTAACCAGCGCACATCAAGAATCTTCATTAAACAAAGAAACCAGACGATCTTTCGGTATTGACCTCTACAATTTTTCAAAATCTCAAGTTCCAAGCCTTCCAGATTCCGTAAGCCTGAAACGAAGAGATTTCCTCGAAACTTCGCAAGTAGGCGTCGAAAGATATCTCGAGGCCTTAAAGAAAAAAAAGAAGGCGTTAAAGTTCTAAATTTTACAACTAAAGATATTGAAGTTTTAGAAATAAGATTTCGAGCTTCTGAAATTTGAGAAGTTCAATTTATCGGAACGTCCTCGTAGAACAATGACGCCAAACTCTCCGATGTAACGTAACAGATTAACGGATTAATGCAAATGTGCATCGTTGGTATAAAAAAACAATTTATTAGGAAATAAACTCTTGAATGCAAGATGTCTCTTATGCGCAGCGCTCGATACTACGAGATCTTAATAGGCTTTCCGGCTCCAGTATATCAAAATTTCCATAATCCAACTTTTCTGCAAAATATTCTAAAACTAAGGGATTTATAATTAAGGGACATAAGTTCTTGAGGCGATGTGTTTCCTACATGTACGGCGATCCAAGATTTCAAAATCCAAAGATTCTAAGACCAGAAAACTCCCGAGACATCCGAGCTTAAGGACTAATGAATTTAAAAACACGAAAATTCTTTAGATGCTTTTTACATGGATTTTACGAATAAGATCTAAAAATATTGTGTGAACACTTACAATTTTGTAGGTTTACATTGATCATTAAACAAAAATATTTAGTATTATGTATCTATATGTCGCAGGAATTTTGTGTATTCGTTTTTTTTGTGCAAAAATAGAGAATCACAAAAAACCGGGACATCGTGGAATGAATAAAAATTACACAATCTTATGAGATTTCAGTGATTTTACAAAATCTTAGGCTTTGTCAGTGAAATCGTGAGTTGAAATTTTTATTAATTTATATTTATAAATATATCATAAATTACATTTATAAATATAAGTAAATATAAATTCATATTTATATTTATATTAATAATTTTTCTTCACAATATCCTTGTTTTTTTTTTTTTTTTTTGTAAATTCTCTAGTGGCTTGGAAAAAAAAACAAAAAAAACGAATTACACGAAATCTCTGCGACATATATATATATATATATATATAATTTATATGTATTTGTATTATACTTATAGACACTTAGTTATACTTAAGCGTTTAGAGTGTACACTCTATTTAGATCCGCAAGTTTAGATTCTCAGATCGTTGGACTGTTGAATCCTTGGAACTTTAGGGCCTTGAATTGTCACATTCTCTCTCGCGATTCACAATTATCAAATTCCAAGTTTCTTAGATACCGAAGTCTCCGCGATCGCTGAAATCTCCCCGGAGTCTGACTCTACCTAATTTCGTATTTCTTTTCAGATCAGACAACCCCCATCCGAAGGAACTAACGAAATCTTTCCTCTAGAGTTATGCTTCCGCCTCTAAAAGTACTGCGTGCGCTAAGTGATTACTCAGGCTCAAAGCTAAACAAATGCAATACCTGTTAAATCGTGTGAACACCGCGACACTACACCCTAGTTACTTTCGTTTATGTTCTTAAACGCACAGTAAGATTACAGTAATATCGCAAATATGCCGTGTAAATGTCTGTTCAGCGTTCGCGTTCAATATTTATATTATGGTTACTTGGAACATGGAAGCAACATGTCAATGTTTCTTTTTTTTCCATTTTCTTATGTAGAACACTCAAACGATATTAATTACATAGTACGACAAGGAGCACGGTCTGAATGATATTTCAGGGATCATAAGAGAGGAATTATCGAAGGAGCGAGGTATCGAAAAGGATCACTCCGCGACCAAGAGACGAGACGCTTTCGCGACTGCGTTGTTTAACTCTGTATCTGCCCATTTTCAGATTGAAATAATCACGTCCCTCTCTCTTTCTTTCTCTTAGCCGTAGTGTTATAGCCCGTGTGTTATACATTAGAGCTGAAGTAGTTAACAAACGGAAACATCCGAGAAGAAAAAGCGCCGACGATGGTGTCTCGAACCCAAGTACGGGTTTCCCACATATCTCTTAGCTGGAACACACCGTTTAGAGAAGTACCTTGCGCGCGACTATATGAAAGGGGTTTCTATGGAGAGCCCTCTCTTCAACTTAGCGACTTATGTTTTCGCGATGTCCATCGGTGATCCTGGATGGGGCGCAGCGACGGGATTCGGCGTAGGATTGGGAGCGATGGTCGGCGGTCCGCCGGCACTCACGATAGTGGGCGGAATCGCCGGCTTGACAAACCGATCCGAGGTGCGTCTGCTAGATGATGCCACAATGTGTCCCTGTTTCAGCAAACATTTGCAAACACAAATAAAGATAAAACAATCATTCTTCAGAAACGCTAAGAAGAGTTTTCTCGCGATCATTGATACAATCGTTGAGCAATGCTAGATTCTAATTGAAGTAAAATTGTCTCATGGTAAGGAAAGATCTTTCTTTAACACATAATGACAAGAGAGATTATGTCCCACCTACTTATTTAATGAATAATCAATTAGTATCCAGCAATGATTTCCTACATAATAATTTACCCCAGAAGGAGGCGACGAGCTCGCGAACAGAGGGATACTCGGCTGGCCACAAGCGTAGCATCGGTTTGTGCTGAAGCCTTCTCTAGACGTCGAACCTAGCACGTTAATACCTAGTGATAAAATATGCACTCGCATAAATTCGCTAAACACAAAACATGCATTCGGAGAAAACGCCAATTCTATTCTTATACATTTTTATATTGATATATTCGTTAGACGTTCCATTTATTCACATATATTCTGACTATACAACTCTTGTCAACTCACCAGGACTTAATGGCCTCGAGGAACTAGGCGAAGGATTGTAGGGCACAGGACTGGATACCGTGCGGGTCCTTATGTTTCCCCCAGACATCACGATTTCGTTGTAGTGTCGTTCCTCTTCCATCTCCAAGCTGCGAAAATCATGTCTGTGAGATTAGGAATAATAAATATCTTTCGATTCTAAAGATTCTATAAGATTCAGTTATGCCATTATTATGAAATTTGAAGTTTGACGTAATAAAAAAGGATACATTTCAAGATGATATACGAATAATTAGCAAAACTTAACGTACCTGGACTCAGACTCCGAAAGGTGTCTACACAAGGCCTCGCGACGCTCCACCTCCAGCTGCAGCTTTCTCTGTAATCTCAGATTCTCCTCGCGTATTTGCTTCTCCTCGTTAACGTATCGCTTCATTTTTTCCGTATCTAAAAACGACCGACGGTGAGTTTAGGGCCGGTATTCATAGTCAGATCTTATATTTAAGACCGTCTAAAGTACAATCTTAAGATGTTATGAACCAATCACAGAGCCGTATTAGCATCTTAAGACATTACTTAAGACGGTCTTGAAATAAGATCCGACTATGAATACCGGCCTAGGAGACTGAATTCGATGAACTTTTCAGGCACATATTATGGAACTTTTCAGAACAGATTCCAATTGGAATTTAGTTATTTCCTAGATTTCTATTGTGTTTTCTGGGGAAAACGTAATAATTCTGATTTGAAATCCATTCCAAAAAGTTCCATAATACGTGTCCAGTACAGACTAGAAACTAAAATAACTAAGATAACGTCCTTACGTTCTTGTTGTGAAATGAGCAAAGTGTGCTTTAATCTGGCAACCTCGCTTCTCAGAGTCTGAATGTGCGTGCTCAGGTTCGTGGCGGTGTCGCCGTTGTTGATCTCCCTAGGTGAAGTAGGGTCCGAGACAGGCTGATCCAATTTGATCTGCAGTATCCTTTTCTCAGCCTCGAGCTTATCCATTCGTTTCCACAGCTTGTTCACCAACGCCTCCTGTTCCTGCTCCAGAGTGTTCTCTAGCTCGACCTTCTCACGTCGTAGCTGCTCCAAATTGCTCTGCTTGGCTAACGTCTCCGCTTCCAGCTTCTCGATCTTTCTCATCAGCTTATTCACCAAGCACTCCTGCTCCTGCTCTAATGTCTGCTCGAGCCTGCATTTCTCTTGCCGCAGCTGGTTCAGTTTTCTCGACAAGTCGTTAGTAAGACATTCCTCCTCCTGTTCGTAGTGGTGAGCCAGAGTTTCTTTCTCCTTCTTCAAAGCCTGGATCTTCTTCAGTAGAGTGTTGCTTATGAATTCTTCTTCCTGCTCAGCTTTAGCTTGCTGCAAATATAGAGAACACGAGTCTCACAATCAAACATAAAAGATACCTGCTCTCGCTTTCAACAAATGTAGAAAGACAAATGTAAAATAAAAAATAGCTGATGTTTCAATTAACGTTTATGACTAAACTCATCTCATGGATTGTAAGATGTAATATTTGATACTGATTGCAATAAAAAAAAAACTGAGAAACAGGGAATCGACTCTCACAATGATGACAGATGCCTGACGCAGGCTGCGGTTCTCCTCCTGCAGGGCCTTCACTCGCAGCTTGTACGTCTCGAGCTCGACCTTGAGCACGCGGTTGTGCTGCTGCAGGGACTCGATGCGCTTCTGCAGCTGCTCGCGCGTGACCGGCGACGGCGGCATCATGATCGGCCCGCCGTCGATCGAGCTCGAGTCGCTCTCGGACGCGCTATCGCGATCGGCCATGTTTCTCCTCGCGGGTGAACGACAACGACGACGACCACGGCGACGACGAGGACGATGAGGGGGATACGCCGGTTATCGCCGGCCGCTGTTCATCGCACGCGAACCCGAAGGAAACGAAGCGTCCTGTCGCCGGCGTGCCCACGTGCCACGTGCCCCTCTCTCTCTTTCTCGACTTCGCGTCCGCTACCCGCCCGGGAGAGTATCGTCGGAGACGTCGGAGTAACGCCGATTTTACCCGTAGCGTGATCGTCGAACGGTGGACACGTGCTACCCGTACGCGAGGGACGATACCGCAGAAAACCGATATCAGCTGTTTGCACCGCACTCGCCACTCGCTCGCCGATTGTTTTCGCGACCGCGAAAGTGGCGCGGCGTGTTACCGCAACTCGTTGCGCGTCGTGATTCGCGGTCGACCGCGGAGACACCTGGCGAAGGAGACCCGAGCTACCCGGGCGACACATGTGTGCGGGCCTGCGGGGCCGCAAGAGCGATTTTGGACTAAATTCCGGCTAGGAGTAGCCACGGTGGAAGATTTTCATCGTGTTCCGGACAAATCCATCCCATTAATACAGTTTATAACCGCTCTGCACTGTTGGTTATGAATTTAAAGAATTTATTGTTAAAGAATTTATTGTATGTCTATTATTAATATTTATTGATAATAATTCAAAAGTTTTCCCCGTAGTTATAGTCTGAAATATATTGCGGATCAAACCAAATAGTTGTCTAAACTTAAAAAAGATCGAAAAGATATCACATATATAAAAAACCATTGAAGGTTCGATTGTTTTATTTTTTGTTACTTTTTAAATTAATTGTTTAAATCTTACAATAGTATTTTTCATTGTATTTTAGTTACATTAGAGTATTTTATTAAAATTAAATCAATATATATATCGTTATTTAGTTCTTTCGTCAAAATATACAGCATTATCCAGTGGTAAATATTGTGGAAAATATTACAATTTTATTAATTAAAATAAGTTTTTTTATTGTTTTTATATTTCTTACTATATCATGCACAGGCATAATACAAACATTAGCACACATTTGCATGCACATTATCGTTTTTGTTAAATGCATGCATGAAAACTTCGCAGTTTATATTGTATGTACATATATAGCTGTTATTTTTAATCTGTTAATTCCTCTTGCTCTAATTTATAAGAGAGTTAGTTCAGTTGGTATATAATTTTCAGCTGTGGGTTATTATTAACATAATATTAACTTATTATTTAAAAGAAGTCAGTTTATCGATGTTGAGAAAACAGAATTCAAATATCGCTTAACTGAAAAGTATCGATTGATTGAAAAAACTATCGATTTTTTTCGATTAATCGAGAATCATCGTCCATTCCTTCCTCTTGTGGAGTCGAGTGACACGAGTGATACCACGTGAATTTGCTGGAGCTGGAATCAGCTTGTATCACAATATATGATAAAAAGGATTCATGTAGCCGCGAAGATGAGCGACGCGGAAGTAGATCACAATTTATATGACAGCGATCAGGAAATCGCCAAACATCATTCGAAGCTTATCGAGGCTGTGACACGGCTCGATAAGGGGCAAAGGTGAGGAATAATGACGAAGTTGTCATAAGAATGCTTGAGATTCCGATCTTACTTTTGTATATCGTTACAATTCCCATTGTATTTTTCCTCTTTGATAGAGTGAAAAAGGCGGAACGAAGCGAGCCCAGTCTAGAGGTATCGGAGTACCATCTCGTAAAAAGCGGAGCAACAGATAAAGATGCGGTGTCCACGCGAGACCTCATCAAGTCGTTGGAGCGAAAAGGAGATCAGGGCAATATTATTAAGAAGCTTCGGTACATCCAGCAAAAGAACAAAGTTCTTCCTAAGCCATTGGAGAAACCAGCAGCTGAGAGGGTAATTTGCTTTGTGCGAGTTTAAGTTAATATCTTTTTAATTGAATTTGACCATTATTAATAATTTTAATTATCTTTATACTTTTTGTTGGGGCAAAAATCGATGTTTAATGCCTTTTTGTTAAGAAATTGATTAATTTTCTGACGTTTTTAGATTTAATTAATCTCTATAGTAATAGGTTTTTAGTTTAATGTCACTGAATCTCAAGTAACTAGAAAAAGGAATTACAAATTAATCAGTTAATATTGATCTTTTTCTGATATCCAAATATAAGAAATTGTTATTTTTTAATATTGATTTATCTTTTTAATGTCACTATATGAAAGTAATAAATCTGGGACTCTTGATAATGAAACCAATAAAGTGGGATTACAATTTGGACAATTGAGAGTGCAATATGGTTATTGGTGTGTAAACTTATAAGTTATAACTTATTTAATAATTTACAAAGTCAATGACGGACCACATTGCACTCTCAATTGCCCAAATTGTAACCTCACTTTATTAGTTTTAATATTACCTATTTTTGTCCATTTTATTTATTTTTGGCTATTTATTTCTATTATAAGATCTGCTGACAAAATTATCTGGCGTCTCATGGAAAATAAAAGGAACTTTGTTAAGGGCCTAAATCTTTTATAGATAAAAAGGACAGTCGGTTATGACAAGGTTAAGGAAGACTTGAGAAAATGGGACAGTATAGTAGCTAGGAACAGGACAGCGGAACAACTGTCCTTTCCATTAAAACGTCTAACAGCAGTAAAGGATTCTCAAGCTTCAAAGATTCCTGCATTTCTGAGTGGTTTTAGTACAAAGTCTGATTTGATGAAGAAGTTTGAAGAAGTAGACCCAACATTGCTGTATCCAGCTGATAAGGAAGAGGAAAAGGATAATAAATACAAAATGACACTGGAAGAGGTGATCTTGAGGAGGAAGGAAGCTGCCAGGCTCAGAGCTCAACAGGTACAGAAAAGTTATGATGCGGTTACTAAGAGATTATACCAATATAAATAAAGAGGATAAGAAACAGATTTAATGGAAAATTATTTTTAACTTTTTTGCACTTTCAGTCATACAAAGAGGCGAAGGCACATCGCCAGCGTAAAATAAAGAGCAAGAAGTTCCATCGGATCCAGCGGAAGGATAAGATTAAGCAGCAGTTAAAGGATTTTGAAAAATTGAAGGACAGTAATCCACAGGAGGCCCTGGCAAAGTTGGAACAATTAGACAAAACTCGTGCTGAAGAGAGAATGTCGTTGAGACATAAAAACACGGGTCAGTGGGCTAGGAATAAACAGATAAAAGCTAAATATAACAAGGAAGTGAGTGTTTTGACTTAAAATCTGGATAAAAAACAAAACATTTATTTTTAATAGAAATTATTTTAATGAAAATGTATATCAAAATATCTTTCAAAATAACTAAATAAATATTACAAGCATTTGAATATTAAAAATATCTAAATGATTAAGAACAATTATATGTAACAAACTCTTTTTTGTTAGACACGACAGGTTCTTGCTGAACAATTGGCCATTAATAGAGAATTGACGCAAAAAGTTAAAAGAACGGATAGTGATGAAGAAGATGAAGAAGATGAGATACTATTAAAAAATAAGGAAGATAACATAAAGACTGAACCTGAAATTGATAACTTCCTTAAGCGTTATCGGGAATTCTACGATTTAAAAGATAAAACTCGTAAAAGGAAAGAGAATAAAGAAAGTCCGATATCCGATTCTGTAGATGCTACGAGCGAACATAATAATAAAAAATTTAAATCGCAAGACGTAAATGATTCCGAGGGATCAAAAAAGAAAAAGTCAAAGCTGAATCTAAAGAAGCAAGAAGTCAAGAAGAAATGCAAGGCAAACAAGAAGATGGAAAAGGAGGATGAAGAGGAGAATGAAGATTATTCGCCAAACCTCGAATTTGAAAACCCCAAACGGAAACCTATTTTGGATTCTCCATTAGAGGAAACGACTTCCAGGGAAAATGCACAGAAGAATAGCAATCTGACGAGTTTGAAGGCAATAGCAAATAATACAACACAGGAACCGGCTGGCATTAGCCACGAAGCGGAGATAGACCCGAAAAAATACGTAAACATAAAGCCTAAACACTTAAAGACGCAGCTGCCAGATTTAACTACAGGCGGGGATGAGGATAGCGAACAGGAAGAGGAGACTCACAAAATAATGAGCGAGGCATTTGCGGACGACGACGTTGTCGAAGAATTTAGGAAGGAGCAGGAAGAGGAGGTACGTAATTAGAATTTTAAATAAAAACTATACTTTTTATATGTATATAAAAACGTGCGCAATCTGTCATATTGCGTTTTTGAAAAAATGTGGTCTCGTAAAGTCTAGGACAGATCATGCATAACAGATATCGAATAACATTGCGTTTCCATGAAGAATCTGCAAAAATTGTTGTAATAATTTATTATATGCAAAATAATTTTAGATGAAAAAGTCGCAGCCACAAGATATTGATCTGAGTCTACCTGGATGGGGAAATTGGGGAGGACCGAACGTTAAGAAGAATAAACAGGCTCGTAAGAAGAGCCGATTTATTCTGACTGTTCCCAAGGTAGTGTCACGTAAGCCCGAAAACCAGGGGAAAGTCATAGTATTCGAGCACAAAAATGAAAAATTGAAGAAACACCTCGTAAAGGAGCTACCCTATCCGTTTACCAGGGTCAAGGACTTTGAAGCGAGCATCAGAGCTCCCATCAGCAGGACTTTCGTCCCGATGAACGCTCATTTGCGGCTCATTCAACCGACAGTGAAGACCAAGCTCGGACAAGTGATCGAGCCAATGGACGAGAATGAGTTGGTGAAAAAGCAGCCAATGGTGAAAAAACCTCTAAAGCGTATTATTGCGAAGGCTGATAAGAAAAAAAATATTCTAAAAAGCAAAAATAAAAAGGGAGGTAATCAGAATGTACAAAGTGTATGATAAAATAAATTCTATTATTCTACAATCGCTATGTATAAAATTATTTTGAAATTATTAGTTAATAAACTTAGCTGTTAATAATTCTATTTGTCGAACCTGTATTGCTGAAATTATTCTGAGAAAATTATAAGTAGGTATTTCCATTAAAAATGTATTATTAATCAAGCTTATACAGTAAATTTCAAGATTATGTTACATGGATTGTTTACGCATTGTTTACACGAACCTTTTTCATGTAAACAATATAAAAATGTATAGATTATAAATTAAGTGATTGATTAATAAATATAAAAAATGATAAACCGTCGTCGTTGAGATACTTGGTCCCCAAATATTATTCGTTTTACATACAAAATTTTCCATAAAGGTCTCGTATTCGGATTTTAAATTGATAGGATCGAGATTTCTTTCTTTACTATAGAAAATAATTTACGATTCTCGAATATGGATATTCGTAAACAGTGGGAGCGAGGAAAACGACCAATTTAAGAAATGGTCCGTTAAAGTTAATTGGTTTGCTGCTTTTAATAACGTACCCAGCCGGAGTGCTGATGTCGATTCGACGTCTATAGACGTCGGCGTTCTGGCAGGGTAAGGGCCAAAGCACATATGACAGTCGTAGTCGTGGACGTAAGTAACGCACAAGCTTTGACGTATCCTGATTTGTCAGGTCGAGGACTACGACTGTCGTAGTCCTCGCCCTGACAAATCAGGATACCAAAGCTTGTGCGTTACTTACGTCCACGACTACGACTGTCATATGTGCTTCAGCCCTAAGGCAAACGCGTGGCCGCACACAATACCTACTTCGTGTCACATGCACTCTTCCCTCGAATTATCTATCACTTCGCGTGAGGTTTGCTCACGTCTTGTTATATATGCTTCTTGGCTGGATCCCAGCAAAAAATACCGAGACTGATGAATCGGCAAACTGCAAATTCCATTAAAAGTCGCGCATATGTGACTGCAGTCACGGCCATGGTAATTTCCACAACGAAATGATTTCCATCAAGGCGCAAAGAATTTATATCGCGATCCTGAGGCGAACCTTTTGCCAAAATGTTCGATCAATCAGCGTGATTCAATTGCAATAAGAGACATATCTGTCTCTTTTGGTTCATGAGCGGCTGTCATGGCATATTTGGACAGTTATGTGGTTAATAGTGTAATAGTAACAGTAATTTATTATATTAAAGCTAAATAACGCGCAATGTCTAATGAGAGTAAAATCAAAGTCGTAATGAAATTTTCGCAGCCAGAAAACGTGAAGCAAGTGCAAAGTTTTTATCGGGTTTAATCGAATACTTCCGCAAATTTATTAAAAATTATTTATTAAAAATTAATCCTTTGAGTAATTTACTGAAATCAGATACAAAATTTGAATTTGGGTCGAAAAAAAAACCAGAAACTTCTGATCGATTAAAATTCGCATTAAGTACTAAGCCGGTGTTGAAATTGTACAAACAGAAAACTGAAACGGAATTACACATGGATGCTTCCAAGTACGTAGTAACGGTGCTATAATATTTCAGAAATTCGACGACGGTGATGTGCTACATGTGATATACCTATACTATGCGAAATTCTTGCAACAATATAGCCACGAAAATTTAGAATTTATTTATTAAGAATTATCTTTAAAATTGTTACTAATTGCCATGTGTTTTCATTGACAATGAATAAGAAAGATCTGCGTCGCTAGATGGGCTTTGCTACTTGAAAAATTCGATTTAGGTATATGTATATATTTTACAGTAAATATATCGCCCAGATAAAAATATACATGTAGATTCACTAATATTCACTGATATCCACTGTTATGTAATATACCAATAAATGAGTTAAAACAAAGTATTACCGCGACAATTCAAAGGCTCAACGAGAGGATGCGAATTCATAAATTATTCATTCGCTAGCGGTAGAAGGACAACGCGATCGCTATAAGAGGCGGATTACTATTTAGAGAGGACAATGGCGATGTACAATTAGTAGCGCCGAAATATTTTGCAATTTCTGATAGCACGGCGTGGTCGCGAAAATGGTCACTTTGCGGTTGAAAATGCTGTGGATTTAAATAATCGGAGAAGATTAGAAAGAACACATGCGACTCGTATAATGCTTGTTTCAAACAAAGTGCCCGGGAAAAAAAATTTATATAATTATATATAATTATATATAAATGATTATATATAATTATATATAATTATATCTCAAAATTGGCACGAAAAATATATTTTTTTTATATAATTATATATTTTAATATATATTTATATATAATAATATATAAATATATATAAATATATATATACTTATATATAATTATATAAAATTTTATATAATTTTATATAAGAATCTAGAGATCTAGATAGGACTTTATATAATTTTTTTTCCTGGGCACTTTGTTTGAAGCAAGCATTATACGAGTCGTATGTGTTCTTCCTAATTTTCTCCGATTATTTAAATCCACAGCATTTTCAACCGCAAAGTGACCATTTTCGCGACCACGCCGTGCTATCAGAAATTGCAAAATATTTCGGGTGTGTATTACCAATATCTGTACAATACAATCTGAATTGCTCCGAAATTTCGAACAGGACGCGACATTTTTCGTCATATAAATAGCGTCACGCATAATTGCCTGCGACGTATAAATATCGCTATTGTCTTCAAGATGTAAAACGTATGAAAAAAATACACTCAAACATACTTAAAAAAAAAACCATAAGTACTAAAAAAACAGAATTATTGGTTTCCTAATATGCATAATACGATCGAAAGAATATTCGAAGTTGTCGTGAATTTTTAGCAAATAAAAAACAGGCAGGCTAGGTGGCTATCCAAATCTTATGTCTAAAAGTGGAGCAAAACCGGGTGCTTTTTGGATTTGTCTTTCTACAAGAAATCGGAGGGCAAAAAGATTCTGCTGAGCCGTTAGTAGTCTTTAGTGGACCTTGAACTGTGAGAAAACAAGACTAGTTAAGTAAAAAAAGATTTAATTAAACAAGGATAACAGGATTTTTTTAAGACATTGAAATACCTGGTTTTGTTCTACCGGTAAAGTAAAATCAGTTGAAGGCATATGAAACACCGAAGTTACAATTACAAAGTACAATTACGAAGTTTTGTTTTATCTTAGTCAATTAAATTACAATGACAATGAGAAAAAAATTTTTCTGCATTTTTCTTAGTGAATACACATATGCTAATAAAAAAAGGATACTTTTCTTCATTTTAATAAATGAAATCAAAGTTGTTTGCAAAATAATATTTATAAAAATGCAGAAATTTTTTGTCTCACTGTACAATACAAAAATGAATTTTACAAACAAAAATCACAAACAAAGATATCCTCTTGTTCTACATTGTTACCGGAGTCATAAGTCCACCCTTGTCATTTAATACACTATATTCAGCGCTCGATTGTTGTTGACAAATCATTGCAAGAGATGCAGGCTTCATCTTCTTTCTAATCTGAGGATGAGCTGTCTTTCTGCTTTTCTTTCTTATTTAATTTTTCAACTTTAGGGGCTTCTATTTCTAACTTCCGTTTCCTAGTGGCAGTCTTCTGCTTTTTGTAGGGAGACGAAATCAGTATGGCAGTTTTTTTTCTTTTTTTCTGTGTCGAGGAAATTGCTGTTTCATTATTTCCAGGTATCTCATCATCTTGGATTTCCTGCTGCATAGGTTTTTCAGTGGTTTTTGATGGAGCATTAAGACCAGCCAACACGTTTTTATTCAATGGGTATATTCCCGATTTTTTAAAAACATCTCTAATAGTTTGTTTTTTAGCTGCTCTAGAAAAAGCTTTTCCGTATAGTTTCGCCACTTGATGTATTTTTACATTTTTTTCTGGGTGATTAATTCGCCATTTCTGCACCTCTTCTTCATAATGTGTCATTAAAGTAGATGTGAATAATACGTCAAGTGGCTGCAACCAATGTGTGCAATACGGAGCTAAGGACAAGATGATGACGTTGTTTTCCTGTGCAAGTTTGATAAGTTTCACACTTTTGGTATGAGAAGCGTGTCCATTTAGAAGCAAAAGCACCGGCTTTTTAGGTGAGGCACCAGAAAACTCAATGAATTTCTTGAACCAATTAATAAAACTGTCTTTCTGAATAAATCCACTCTTGTGATAGACGGCAAATAAGTCGCGAGGAACATGGCTTACTTTTTTTCTAGGGAAAATAAACATTGTGGGCATATAATCACCAGCAGCATTCATACATGTCTCTGTAGTAATAAGAACTACATTGGAAGATAACGATTTTACTTGTTTTTCTTCATGCAGAGCTAGTACTTCTGATAATTTGTTTGACTTTATTACAATGCCCGTTTCATTGACATTATAAATGTCATTACGTGAAAATTGGTATTTATTAGAAACAGACTCTAATAAATTAAAAAATAATTGAACTGCTGTACCATTAAAGCCCTTTGCACTTGCAGAAGTTTTTTTAAAAATTTCCGATAACTGTTTATGTCTGCTCAAGAAAAAGCGGACCCAACGTTTCCCTGCTCTTTCTTCTTTTTTGTTGAACATATGTCGAATTTCATTCTCTTCCGCAAATTCATATGCGAGTTTGCCTATATCTGTTAAAGTGATGTGAAATAATTTTTCTTTTAAAAGCATTATGTATTTTACAAATTTTTTTTCTTCCGCATCTGAGAAAGTTTTACATTTGCGTAACTTTATCAGATCAGCTTCTGAAGGAGACAGACGTTCCCTTTCTTCCTTTACCTTAGCGTACAAAGTACGTAGAGGAACCTTATGGATATCAGCAGCTTTTTTACAAGGCATTCCCATCAGAACATCTTTGACTGCTGCAGCCATGCATTCTCTAGACCAGCTCCGGTATTCAGTCTTCTTATAATTTCGTGCCATTTTTATATCTAAAAAAAGAATAAATAAAATAAAATATTAAAGCAGTATGTGTGTTAAATAAAAACAGTATGTGTTTTACAAATTCCTTTTCTTGAGCCTCTGAGAAAGTGTTACACCTGCCTAATTTTTTCGGGGCAACTTCCTTTTTAGCTTTAGCTATCTTATCGTGCAGAGTTGTTTTAGGAATTTTATAGAATTCTGCAGCTTTTCTCTCGCTGAGTTTCCCCTTCTTAACATCTTCGCTTGCTGCAGTCATGTTTTCCTCAGACCAATTAAGGTATTTAGTCCTCTTATGAGTTTTTGCCATCTTTATATCTAAAACAAGCATAAATAAAATAAAATATTATATGTAAAAATCATAAAGTGAATGATATTTTTTAAAATATTTTTGTCCGATTATTGTAAGAATAAATAATCTGGTAGAAATAATTTTACAATTTTTCACGCAAAGATTATGTGAAAATTAGAGCTCGGAAAAAGAAACGGATACTCGGGTAATTCGGGTATGCATATTTAACCCCCCGCATATACGTGGTCTACGGCGTCTGAGCCAAAATAATATCTGCGTAACTGTAATGGCCAGTCTACAATGAGTCGTTAGTCGTTAGTCAGATGTCGGAAGAAGTCATAAACGTATCGTAAGGCGATCGGAAGTCTGTAATCGGCGATCGTAAGCGATTGGCCATCAAATGCCATCTCTTACGATCACTGATTACAGACTTCCGATTACCTCACAATACGCTTATGACTATTTCTTCCGACATCTGACTAACGACTAACGACTCATTGTAGACTGGCCATAAAACTGGCAAGCCTGCTTCCTTTTCTAAAAAAGTAAGTGGGAAAAGGGACTCAAGAGGGACCCAGAGGGACCTTGTTACGAAAGATCAATATATCGCCGAATACCGAGCAAGTCAAGACTCGCACGGACGTCTCAGACCCATGTTTGCACTAGACGTAATCTTTTTTGTAAGTAATAATTTTGCTAATATTATCCCTCCTTCCTCCAACCCGCCCTTTCGTGTCCCACGAGTTTCTAACAGTCGTTTGTTCCGGAAAACAAATGATCGTCAGCTAATCCCCCCCCCCACTCCTAAAAAAAGTTGTTGTGGCAGGGAACCTCAGGCAGAAACTTCAGAGTCGCAGCTCATTTGTTCTCGAAACGGCGAACAATCAAAATTTCGGTGGGACACGAAAGTGCATGGTTGGAGGATTACGTCAGTGTTGTGTGAAAGATAAGTGAGAATTTTTTTTCGATAAAAATGTATTTTTGTGTACAATTTCCCAGCCGGAGTGCTGATGTCGATTCGACGTCTATAGACGTCGGCGTTCTGGCAGGGTAAGGGCCAAAGCACATAACATGACGTAGCGATATACGACGGTCGTAGTCCTCGCCCTGACAAATCAGGATACCAAAGCTTGTGCGTTACTTACGTCCACGACTACGACTGTCATATGTGCTTCAGCCTTAAGGCACACGCGTGGCCGCACACAATACCTACTTCGTGTCACATGCACTCTTCCCTCGAATTATCTATCACTTCGCGTGAGGTTTGCTCACGTCTTGTTATATATGCTTCTTGGCTGGATCCCAGCAAAAAATACCGAGACTGATGAATCGGCAAACTGCAAATTCCATTAAAAGTCGCGCATATGTGACTGCAGTCACGGCCATGGTAATTTCCACAACGAAATGATTTCCATCAAGGCGCAAAGAATTTATATCGCAATCCTGAGGCGAACCTTTTGCCGAAATGTTCGATCAATCAGCGTGATTCAATTGCAATAAGAGACATATCTGTCTCTTTTGGTTCATGAGCGGCTGTCATGGCATATTTGGACAGTTATGTGGTTAATAGTGTAATAGTAACAGTAATTTATTATATTAAAGCTAAATAACGCGCAATGTCTAATGAGAGTAAAATCAAAGTCGTAATGAAATTTTCGCAGCCAGAAAACGTGAAGCAAGTGCAAAGTTTTTATCGGGTTTAATCGAATACTTCCGCAAATTTATTAAAAATTATTTATTAAAAATTAATCCTTTGAGTAATTTACTGAAATCAGATACAAAATTTGAATTTGGGTCGAAAAAAAAACCAGAAACTTCTGATCGATTAAAATTCGCATTAAGTACTAAGCCGGTGTTGAAATTGTACAAACAGAAAACTGAAACGGAATTACACATGGATGCTTCCAAGTACGTAGTAACGGTGCTATAATATTTCAGAAATTCGACGACGGTGATGTGCTACATGTGATATACCTATACTATGCGAAATTCTTGCAACAATATAGCCACGAAAATTTAGAATTTATTTATTAAGAATTATCTTTAAAATTGTTACTAATTGCCATGTGTTTTCATTGACAATGAATAAGAAAGATCTGCGTCGCTAGATGGGCTTTGCTACTTGAAAAATTCGATTTAGGTATATGTATATATTTTACAGTAAATATATCGCCCAGGTAAAAATATACATGTAGATTCACTAATATTCACTGATATCCACTGTTATGTAATATACCAATAAATGAGTTAAAACAAAGTATTACCGCGACAATTCAAAGGCTCAACGAGAGGATGCGAATTCATAAATTATTCATTCGCTAGCGGTAGAAGGACAACGCGATCGCTATAAGAGGCGGATTACTATTTAGAGAGGACAATGGCGATGTACAATTAGTAGCGCCGAAATATTTTGCAATTTCTGATAGCACGGCGTGGTCGCGAAAATGGTCACTTTGCGGTTAAAAATGCTGTGGATTTAAATAATCGGAGAAGATTAGAAAGAACACATGCGACTCGTATAATGCTTGCTTCAAAGTGCCCGGGAAAAAAAAATTTATATAATTATATATAATTATATATAAATAATCATATAATTATATATAATTATATCTCAAAATTAGCACGAAAAATATATTTTTTATATAATTATATATTTTAATATATATTTATATATAATAATATATAAATATATATAAATATATATACTTATATATATAATTATATAAAATTTTATATAATTTTATATAAGAATCTAGAGATCTAGATAGGACCTTATATAATTTTTTTTTCCCGGGCACTTTGTTTGAAGCAAGCATTATATGAGTCGCATGTGTTCTTTCTAATCTTCTCCGATTATTTAAATCCACAGCATTTTCAACCGCAAAGTGACTATTTTCGCGACCACGCCGTGCTATCAGAAATTGCAAAATATTTCGGGTGTGTATTACCAATATCTGTACAATTACTGCGTTCGGCAATACAAATCTAAGGCGTCGGAGTGCTCTTTTACCTCGCAAATCGTTCGGCATTATAGGCAATGCCGAACGATTTGCGAGGTAAAAGAGCACTCCGACGCCTCAGATTTGTATTGCCGAACGCAGTAAATGCAATCTGAATTGCTCCGAAATTTCGAACAGGACGCGACATTTTTCGTCGTATAAATAGCGTCACGCATAATTGTCTGCGACATATAAATATCGCTATTGTCTTCAAGATGTAAAATGTATGAAAAAAATACACTCAAACATACTTAAAAAAAAGCATAAGTACTAAAAAACGGAATTATTGGTTTCCTAATATGCATAATACGATCGAAAGAATATTCGAAGTTGTCGTGAATTTTTAGCAAATAAAAAACAGGCAGGCTAGGTGGCTATTCAAATCTTATATCTAAAAGTGGAGCAAAACCGGGTGCTTTTTGGATTTGTCTTTCTACAAGAAATCAGAGGGCAAAAAGATTCTGCTGAGCCGTTAGTAGTCTTTAGTGGACCTTGAACTGTGAGAAAACAAGGCTAGTTATGTGAAAAAATTTTTTTAAGACATTGAAATACCTGGTTTTGCTCTACCGGTAAAGTAAAATCGGTTGAAGGCATATGAAACACCGAAGTTACAATTACAAAGTACAATTACGAAGTTTTGTTTTATCTTAATCAATTAAATTACAATGACAATGAGAAAAAAATTTCCTGCATTTTTCTTAGTGAATACACATATGCTAATAAAAAGGATACTTTTCTTCATTTTGGTAAATGAAATCCAAGTTGTTTGCAAAATAATATTTATAAAAATGCAGAAATTTTTTTTCTCACTGTACGATACAAAAATAAATTTTACAAACAAAAATCACAAACAAAGATATCCTCTTGCTTTACATTACCGGAGTCATAAGCCCACCCTTGTCATTTAATACACTATATTCAGCGCTCGATTGTTGTTGACAAATCATTGCAAGAGATGCAGGCTTCATCTTCTTTCTAATCTGAGGATGAGCTGTCTTTCTGCTTTTCTTTCTTATTTAATTTTTCAACTTTAGGGGCTTCTATTTCTAACTTCCGTTTCCTAGTGGCAGTCTCCTGCTTTTTGTAGGGAGACGAAATCAGGATGGCAGTTTTTTTTCTTTTTTCGTTTCTCTTCTGAATATTTTTTTCTTCTTGGGAGCGGGTCTCATCATCTTGGATTTCTTGCTGCATAGGTTTTTCAGTGGTTTTTGATGGAGCATCAAGACCAGCCAACACGTTTTTATTCAATGGGTATATTCCCGATTTTTCAAAAACATCTATAGCAGCTTGTTCTTTAGCTGCTCGAGAAAAAGCTTTTTCGTATAGTTTCGCGACTTCACGTATTTTTACATGTCCTAGGTGTTTATTTTGCCATTTTTGCACCTCTTCTTTATATTGTGCCTTTAAAACATTTAGGAATAATATATCAAGTGGCTGCAACCAATGTATAAAATGCGGAGGGAAGGACAAGATGATGACGTTGTTTTCCTGTGCAAGTTTGATAAGCTTCACACTTTTGGTATGAGAAGCGTGTCCATCTAGAAGCAAAAGTACCGGCTTTTCAGGTGAAGCACGAGAAAACTCAATGAATTGGTTAAACCAGTTAATAAAACTGTCTTTCTGAATCAATCCACTCTCGTGATAGACGGCAATAGACGGCATCAACACATGGCTTACTAATTCTTTTCTGGGGAAAATAAACATTGTGGGCATATAATTACCAGCAGCATTCATGCATGTCTCAACGGTAATAATAAGCTCTACATTGGAAGCTAGATCGCTTACGAACCTTTTCCCTCGTAGAGCTAACACTTTTGATGATTTGTTTTTCTCTATTATAATGCTCGTTTCATTGACATTATAAATGTCATTACGTGAAAATTGATATTTATTATAAACAGATTCTAATAAATTAAAAAATGTTTGAACTGGTGTACTGTTAAAGCTCTTTGCGCTTGCAGAAGTTTTTTCATAAATTTTTTCCGATAATTGCTTATGTCTGCTGAGGAAACTGTGGACCCAATGTATCTCTGCTCTTTCTTTTTCCTTGTTGAACATATGTGAAATGTTATTTTCTTCCGCAAATTCAAATGCGAGTTTCCCTATATCTGTTAAACTAAGGTCAAATAACCTTTCTTCTAAAAGCATTATGTGTTTTACAACTTCCTTTTCTTGATTGTTTGAGAAATTATGTGTTTTACAACTGCCTAATCTTGTCGAGGCTTCTGAAGAAGACGGACCTTCCCTTTTAGCTTTCTTTACCTTACCGTACAAAGTAGCTAGAGGAACTTTATAGATATCAGCAGCTTCTTGGTAGGTCATTTTCTTCAAAACATCTTCAATGGCTGCAGCCATATTCTCCGCAGTCCAGCTTAGGTATTTAATACCCTTCCGATTTTGTGCCATTTTTATGTCTAAAAAAAGAATAAATAAAATAATATATTATATGTAAAAATCACATAAAGTAAATGATATTTTTAAAAATATTTTTGTCCGATTATTGAAGTAACCTAATTGTTAAAATAATAATTATAGTTCATAATAAAGGTCTTATTTGAGGAATTAAAGAATATTAATATAGAAATTTAATAATTTTAAATTGACAATTTAATGTTAAAGTTTAACTAATTCTTTCATTAAAAATAGGGCCAAGGCCTATTATATTTTGATTTAAAAGATCAATACTTTTATATTCAGTCATTTAATGAAAAATAAAAAATTAATTATTGTTAATATAGTAAATTAATCAATTTTTAAAGTTAAGGAGATTAGTTGATTCAATTACAATTGGTATAAATCTGTGATTAGTTCCGCAAATTTCAGAACATTGACCAAAAAATAATCCTGGCCGGTTTATAAATAGTATAGTTTGATTTAATCAGCCAGGAGTTGAATCTATTTTAATTCCTAAGAAAGGGATTGTTCATGCGTGAATAACATTAATTGATGTTAATAAGCGAATAGGGAAATTAAATGGCAGGATGCATCGGTTGTTAACATCAAGAAGACGGAATTCATTATTTATTAATTGATTAGTAGGTAGTATAAAGGAATCAAATTCAATATTGTGAAAGTCGGAATATTTGTAACTTCAATATCATTGGTGTCCAAGCCCCGGGTAAACCGAGGGATGATGTCGCTGATCGGTAAGTGAAATATCGGAAAAGCGGAAATAACTCAATAGTGTGAAACTCGAGTAGAAAAAGACCGGTTACGACATGTTTAATCCATGAAATCATTTATGCGGTCCGATTTGAAATTAGAGGCATTTAGTTATGATTCAAATTACGAATATCAATTTCATCCGAGAGTAATAATTGGGAAAATGGATCCAATATGTGATCATTGTCAAGCCAAAAAGTTTGAAACTTAAGCACTTAGAATGTGTTGTTCATGCAGAAAGGTTAAACTACCGTCTTTAAATCAACCACCCGTCACACTCTTTATGTTTGTCCACAATAAGGATATTGAAACACAAATGAAGTCGTTTTAAGAAAAACGACTCCCGGGCGAAGCCCGGGTAACCAGCTAATAAAATATATTTGAGCGACACAACTGGCCAAAATTTCTCCTTTATCTCACAACGTTTCGGCCAACATCTGGCCCTTTTCAAGTGAGGAATATAACAATAATTATTGCCAGCACTCAACGCATATACATCCTATGTCGCTTAATATAGTTCTCAAAATACATCATGCTTCATAAAGCTAAAAAGGTGATTACAGAGATGTATAAAGACATGAAACATAGCGAAAAGGATGCCAAAAAAATAAATGACTTACAAGTTTTATGCGTCGACAAAAGCAGAAGTAAAAGATACAATTAGTCAAGAGACATAGGATGTATATGCGTTGAGTGCTGGCAATAATTATTGTTATATTCCTCACTTGAAAAGGGCCAGATGTTGGCCGAAACGTTGTGAGATAAAGGAGAAATTTTGGCCAGTTGTGTCGCTCAGATATATTTTATTATTTTTTGATACTGGCGAAGAAATGTCTCAGTCATTGTTTTGATACACCTTGGACCAAAAATGTGGTGTCTTATTGTGACGAAGGATTCTTCAAGAACATCACGAGACGGTTTGGATTCGGGACGACAACACTTTTGAAATCCTGGATTAAAACTAAGATTAAGATTAACTCAGCTAGCCAGCAACTAACATTCTTACTCCGATGTAGAAGGTACGATGTCCTACCGCCGCATATCTGTCGTTTACGTCTAGATATTGAACTCCATAGCAATAGAGTCAACCATGAGTTCAAAGTATTTAAAAATCACATACAGAAAAAACTTCTTAATTTTGAGATTAGTGATGCGAATTGTAATTTAAGTTTCTTGCGTTCTAAATTAACACAGATAGAGAATCGATTGTTTGAGGTCATGCCACATGATGCAATCTATGATTTTTTTTATCACAATGCTAATTATATTAAGGATCACGACCGAATGACCAAATTAGAATTAGTAAAAAAGTTTAACGTGATTATGTCTACACAGAATTCACTTTTCAACTCTTTTTTTAAATATTGACTATAGTAAATAGATTGTAAATACAAGTAAGAAACAGGTCCCGGATAGGATACTTAAATTTTTAAGTTTGGGTGAAAGGTTCGCTTAGGGTATGTCCTTCCCTGAGGCCAAATATCTTATTGAGGAGCTACAGTTATTACAAATCTTGTATCAACTATCCCTTATATTGGTCAAATAATTGTAATATGAATTTGAGGAGGATTTTCTATTAATAATGCTACATTAAATCGATTTTATTCTATACATTTTATCCTCCCATTTATTATCTTAATAATAGTAATTATTCATTTATACTTTCTTCATGAAACAGGTTTCTCTAATCCCCTAGGAATTAATAGCAATTCTAATAAAATTCCCTTTCATATTTATTTTTCATACAAAGACATTCTTGGATTCATACTATTTATATCTATTTATTCAATTCTAATTCTTCAATATCGCTACATTTTTAGAGACCCAGATAATTTCATCCCGGCTAACCCCATAGTTATACTCCCGTCCACATTCAACCCGAATGATATTTCCTATTTGCTTACGCCATTCTACGTTCTATCCCTAATAAACTTGGAAGGGTTTTAGCTCTTGTATCATCTATTTTAATTTTATACACACTTCCTCTCATTAACCCATGACATATACCTTGAAGACCTCTATCTCAATTATTATTTTGAATATTTATTAATAATTTTATTATCCTAACTTGAGTAGGAACCCAAGTCATCGAAAATCCTTTTATCTTAATTGGACAAACCCTTTCCTTCTCCTACTTTATATATTGTATTCTTCTTCCCTGATGTCATTATTCTTGAAAAAAACTATTCTATTACTAAATAAAAAATTAATTAATGATCTTGTAAAAATATATATATCTTGAAAATATATAAAAGAAATTTAAATTTTCTATTAATTTTTTCATAAATTATTATCATAAACATAAATTTAAATCTTATTACTAAAATTATATAATTTAATACTAAAGGTAAAATAATTTTCCAGCACAAAAATATCAATTCATCATATCGTATTCGAGGTAAAAGCCTCAGCATAAAAATAATTATTAAAATCATAATATTTAAAAATAAACACATTATATATATATATATATATATATATATATATATATATATATATATATATATATATATATATATATATTGCGACCCGTTTTCCTTCGGTCTCGCTAGCCGAAGGGGCGCTGCCGCAAATTACCTGTAAAAGACGGTAGCTCTCCGGTATCCGCGAATAGTATATTGTGCACCAAGGGGCGAAAGTAGCGTTTTTCAGACGAGTGTGAAGTTTGCTGCCCGAGCCGAAGGCGAGGGCGGCAATCACACTCGTCTGAAAAAGCTTTCGACCCGAGGTGCACACGTTATTTTTCACAATAGCTTTACGGAAAGTTCGACTTCCATGCCTAGAGAGAGGCGAGAGTGACCAATTTCACGACAGGGCGGCAGTAGCGGGTGGAAAGTGAGCACTTTCCTCCCTAGGGAGGAAAGTGCTCACTTTCCACCCGCTATGCCGCCCTGGCGTGAAATTGGTCACTTTCGCCCCTCTCTACAGGCATGGAAAGTCGAACTTTCCGTGAAGGTGTTGTGAAAAGTATTTTCCCGACGAAATATTCCAATGAGCGCCAGGTGCGATTACGCGCACCACGTTTCAATAGCTCAATTCCATACGCGGTTACATAACGCTAACTCAGGGTGTCAGTTCTTTGTCGAGGGCGGTGAGGAAGGAGCGTAGCGCAATCAACACACAATAAATAATAAAAGAAAGAATAAACATGTATTTCATATGGTATAGAGGATAAGTACTACGAGCAAATGCGGAACGAAATAGAACGCGATAAATACGCAAGATCCCATCCGCGAAGACACGACAAATACGCTAGAACACATACGCGAGTACACGATAAATACGCAAGATCACCAACGCGGGTAGGCAACGCAATGCCTCGGTCAATTTCCTACGGCGATACCGAAGATCCGCGAAACTCCCCGCCGAGCGAACGCGACGATACTTGCCCGCACAACGGACGACGCAAAATATCCGCGAAGCTCTCCGCGAGTACGGCGCAATATCTTCCGAAACGCTCGGTCCGCTATACGCTATACCACGATACTCGATACATTCGCGACAATATACACGATAATCCACGATAACGCGACACATTCGCGACAATATACACGATAATCCACGATAACGCGACACATCCGCGACAATATACACGATAATCCACGATAACGCGACACACTCGTGAACACGCAATATTACACAACGCACACGAATTGACTGTCGGCCGCGTGAGCTTCCGAGGAGGGCTTTCTGATACTTTCCCGGGCTCGATCTCGGCCGCACCGCGATCACACACGCCACTGAGATGCAAAGGTAATCTAACCGGCACTCGCAAATGGGAGCCGGTAGCCACGTGCAGGATATAACCTGATCGATATAGCGGTAATCCAATCGATAAGTACGCGCGACAAATAGGATCCTGGCCGAGATCGAGCTCTAATTACCGTGGTAGTACCGGAGTGGAGATCTTACTTACAATAACCGCTCGCTGCTGCTCGGCTGCGTCGGGACACTTTTCCGGGGGTGGCTCCTCGGCTGCGGCTGATTCGACAGTGACGAGTGGCCGGCCCGACGGGACCACGCTGGGCCCCCGCGCATGCGCCCCAAGCTCGCAGTTTTCCGCCCTGCCGATATGTCGCGCGGGCCGCTCCGCTCGCGGCACCGCTCAATCCGCTGCCTGCCCGCGGCATTTTCAATCCGCTGTCACGATGCGTGGGCCCATCTCAGGGTTAGCCCGGCTGGCCAGGCCGTGGCTACGCTGCTCGGTGCCCTTGGTACTGTCGGGGGAGGCATCTGGGTCGTACACCCGCTCTGCCGTAGCGGGGTCGCACCCCTTGTTCTGCTGCGGCGGGCCCAGAGATGTGCTGTGCGAGACATTTCCTGTGCTTCCGCGGCGGTGGGCCCCAGTGGCCCGCCCGTCGGCCAACCACTTCGCCTAGCATTCCCCAAGCGTCCGTCCTTCCCTCGTTGCGACATCAGTTGTTACATATCTCCGTCCTTGATCCCACGCTCCGGCACCACCTGTCGTGCTTACAAAATCTAACTTACAAAAAGAATAATATATTAATTTAGCGCGATTAGCCCCCCCCCCCCTTTCGTCGAGGCGCCACCCCCGACCTTCCCCTCGGCCGAGCTACCGTCTGGGCAGTGGACGCGACATTGTCACGTCACAATATATATATATATATCATAAATATATATATATATATATATATATATATATATTATATATATTTTGTATTATTAATTAATATTCCGAATTCAAATTTGATGTAACCGTAACTTGACCCACACAGCACAGGATATTCTGAGGGACACTTGTGCGTCTGCTGGATATCCACCGGATATCGATGGTCCACTGGATGTCCTACGGTTATTGAGATATTTCACTTTATCTGTAGGACGTCCCTTAGATAAAGTGTGCTGTGTGGGGACTGACCTGACTTTCAGTTTCGGTCTCCTCTACTCAATTTTACCCTAACACGAGAAAAATAATAAACACGGCGGCTGTACATTCCGCCGTACAAAGTAAAGATCAAAATTAGTACGATATACTCTCTAATACGTACAGAATGCAATGCTGCACTTACCGAATTTTTCTATACAGATACTCTGTGTAGAAAGAGTTTATGACGGCTCGTTTTCTTATTGCCCTGATATTGATTTTCTGGCTCGAAAACTTTGCACTTCTCCCAAAGAAAAATATCGTGTGCACGTAGACATTAACACAATTAACAACACGATTTACCCGAGGATAGCAGCACCTGTCACGAAGAAACAGGATATCCGGTCGACCAATAGGCTGCGTTCCTAGGTTGACCTATGTATACTTTTTTGGTTTAATAAAAAATAAAATAAGAAAAGAGGGGTACCCGGTTATTTTCTACTTTTCCCTACAATTCTATCGAAAATTATATTGATCATCTTGGACCACAGCGTTCAACTAAAAAAGATATCGTCATATTTTTGTAGTCGCAGAAGTATTTTCAAAATTTGTGTGGCTTTTCGAAATACGATCAACTAGATTAACAGAGGTTTTATATAAATTTAATAAATTGGCTGTTATTTTTGAAAATCCGAAAAGTATTATCTCGGACAGAGGAGTCGCTTTTACAGCAAACAAATTTCGCGAATATTGTCAAAAAGAAAATGCTGAACATAAACTTATCACTACGGGTGTCCAAACAGTGAAGTAAAAAGAATAAATCGAATGTTGATACCATTGGCGCGTTAAGGTACCTACACAGAGCATAATATTTAACAGATTTCCATTAGATATCTACATATTCATATAAGTCCAATATCTATGGATATTTAATAGATATCTATTAAATATAAAAATATCCATATCTATCAAATAGCCACCAGGGATATCCATTAAATATTCACATGTAATCCACATATCCATATCTATATAAATAGCCACCAGCGATATCCATTAGATATCCATGTGTTATCCACATATCCATTTCTGTGAAATTATCGCGCGGAGATATTTTATTAATAAATGAATTATTAATTAGAACAAAAACATAAATAAATTATTAATTAGAATAAAAATTAAATCTAGCCTAAAGTCAACGCGGTTATTTGTGCGTAAAAAATAAAAATTTATTTATTAATTCTTCTTACATCTTCGTACGAATTTTGATTTATCACGCACAAATAACGCATGTTATTTGGTCAGATTTAATTTTTATTGTTAATTATCGAGAGTCCTACCTAATTACTTGATATTAATTAGAAATTTGCTGAATATATATAGGTATATTCAGGTATATAGTTATACTATAATATTCGCGCGCGATTTATTATATCATAATATTTAATAACAATTATATGCCCGCGATTAAAATAGCAATTTTATTGTAATTGTTATTTTATTATATTATTATTATTTTTATTATTTTATTTAATTATTTTTATTATTTTTATTATTTTTATTATTTTTATTATTTTATATTATTGATTTATTGATTTATTGATTTTTTTATTATTTTACTTTTACATTCGCGATAAAATAAGATTAATTGATTACCTTTTTTTTAACTATTTTTGCAAACAATCCTACAAAAATAAAAAATAGTTTTTAATTAGATTAGATTGGCTGCATTTCAGTTCTAATTTATTCATTAACTGTATAGTGACATGAAAAATACATGCTAATACAGAAACATTATTATTTATACTGACAATGAGCTGTTAAACGATAAAAAGCAATATTATTTAGTTATTATTACGCAATATACACAATGTTAATTTTTTTATAGGTGTAAAATCAAGATCTTCTAAATTTTACTATCAATTTTCCGTAGCGTCCTAAAAATTATGCTCAAACTGAATAATAGTAACTAAAAATAAAATTGCAAACAAAACATTTTCCGGTATTTCTGACAAAATACGAATGTTCGATGATCCATAGATTACTCATTGTTTAAATAACATGTTAAACATGATTTATATTAGACGTAGATTATTATATTTTACGCATAAACGTCCAACGGTCCAACCCCGTTATTAATCGCGCTTATCAAGGGGCAGCGATGACAGCGACGATATAATCACGTATCGTTTCGCGGATCTCAACATATATAGTTAGCCCCCCCAAGTAGATTATTGATATTTTTTTTTTACCAATCGCTTGGTGGTTGATTGGTAGTATTTGGTACCGTATTCAAAACGTTTGGTAGTTTCTCGTTTTTTTAGGAAATCGAAAACAAATTTTTGATCTTCTTTTAGCCCCCCCACTTTGACTGTGGTAATTTTTTTTTTTTTTAATCGATTGGTGATTGATTGGCAGTGTTTGGTACCGCATTGATACCTTTTGGTAGTTTCGCGTTTTAAAAAGAAAGAATTAATTGTCAACAAATTTTTAACCTTCTTTAGCGCCTCCACTTTGACTGTTGGGAATTTTAAATTCTTTTTTACCAATCGTTTAGTGGTTGATTGGTAATGTTAAGAGCTGTAAGTTATTGAAAATTTTATTTTAAAACCTTGTGTCCACGATGCTAGAACTGTGTCCAAGTTTCGGTTTAAGCCAATAAAACTGCTACTTTTTTCTGTAAGAGCTGCAAGTTGATTGGGTTAAACCAAAACGCAGTTCTAGCATCGTGGACACAAAAGGCTTTAAAATAAAATTTTCAATAACTTACAGCTCTTAACATTACCAATCAACCACTAAACGATTGGTAAAAAAGAATTTAAAATTCCCAATAGTCAAAGTGGAGGCGCTAAAGAAGGTTAAAAATTTGTTGACAATTAATTCTTTCTTTTTAAAACGCGAAACTACCAAAAGGTATCAATGCGGTACCAAACACTGCCAATCAATCTCCAATCGATTAAAAAAAAAAAAAAAAAATTACCACAGTCAAAGTGGGGGGGCTAAAAGAAGATCAAAAATTTGTTTTCGATTTCCTAAAAAAACGAGAAACTACCAAACGTTTTAAATATGGTACCAAATACTTCCAACCAACCACCAAACGATTGGTAAAATATACGCGATCAAAGGTCCATATACGAAGTTTATGGAAACAAAGCTTCCTCTATGAGGAAGCAAAAAAAAATATCAATAATCCACTTGGGGGGACTAAGGGCCTTGGCACATAAAAAAACTTAAGCAGTAAAACTCAAGCAGTAAGCAAATCAGCCAATCACAGTCAAGAACTTAAGGCACGGCCCTAAGCGGTAGCGAATCCATACTGTTGATTTCTTACTGCTTAAGTTTTACTGCTTAAGTTTTTCTATGTGCCAAGGCCCTTAAGGCCTTGGCACATAGAAAAATTTAAGCAGTAAAACTCAAGCAGTAAGCAAATCAGCCAATCACAGTCAAGAACTTAAGGCACGGCCCTAAGCGGTAGCGAATCCATACTGTTGATTTCTTACTGCTTAAGTTTTACTGCTTAAGTTTTTCTATGTGCCAAGGCCCTTAAGGCCTTGGCACATAGAAAAATTTAAGCAGTAAAACTCAAGCAGTAAGCAAATCAGCCAATCACAGTCAAGAACTTAAGGCACGGCCCTAAGCGGTAGCAAATCCATACTGTTGATTTCTTACTGCTTAAGTTTTACTGCTTAAGTTTTTCTATGTGCCAAGGCCCTTAGGCCCGTATTCATAGTCGGATCTTATTTCAAGGCTGTCTTAAGTAATGTCTTAAGTTGCTAATACGGTCATTTCATTGGCTGAACGGAGTCTTAAGACGGCCTTTGACCAGACTTAAGACGATCTTAAATATAAGATCCGACTATGAATACGGACCTTACTGTTTCGAAAAAGTGTGTGTCCGGGGCTTTAACTATGTTGAGGTGTTTCGCGGCGCGGTTCACGCTGCGGCGCGCGCGCCCCCGCGCGTAGCGTCCCCTGTCGGCGACCAGCGGCGGCAGGTAGTTCCGTCCGGCGCCGTCCGTGGCGCCACGCTGCAGAAGCGCGCGAACCGTGCAGCGTGCGAGACACGGCGCAGCGCGGCGGTTGGTTGATGACGGCGACGGCGGCGGCGGTGGCGGCGGCGCAGCATGCTTGGCAGCACCGGCGACCATCCGTCCGTCAATCAGTCAATCGGTGTGCCTCTGGAGTCTGGTGTGGTTAGTGTGTCAAGTCAGTCTACGAGCGCGCGTCACTGGGAGTAGCGCTTGGAGTACTTACGCTCCGTGTTATTCACGCATTCAGTCGATCGGCGCGAGATCAGCGATCGTGAGAGCCGCGATAGAGTTAGAAGAGGGAGGAAGGGAGGCGAGAGAGAGAGAAACGTGAATCACGCGATCGCACGCGCGTGCCGCTTTTGCAATTTCGTGGAGCGAACTAGCGAAGACGACGAATCCCGCGGCCGACGGCGAGAGGATGGCGGACACCAAGGACGACTGCGCCGACAACGTGCAGTTCTTCGAGGGTGTCGAGAAGCTCCTTGAGGTCTGGTTCACCAGCTCCAAGGGCCTCAAGCAGCATCAGGGTGATCTCCGGCAGATACCGCGGTAAGTACGCCGCCCGCCGGTGTCTTGCTGCTGACACCTCCTCCTCCTCCTCCTCTTCCTCCCCCTCCCCTTCCCCTCTTCCCCGCGAGAACGATGACAGTCGACGCCGGCCAGGCCAGGACGGACGGTGACGAGCCGCGCCGGCGTCGACCGTGTTAGGAGTCCGTAAGACTGGACTGACTGACCGTTCACGTCGTCTCGGTCGATTTTCTACGCGCGTGTCTTTACGGACGATTTTCCAAAAATAAGCGCTAAATTGAGGCGCCGCACCACCTACGACGCTCGCCAAGTGTGCGATCCCTTGATTAACACTCGCATTTTGGGCAAAATGGTTCGCCTGCTCGTGACAAGCGCATGGCAATGGTTTTATGCACCCGGAAGAGGATATAGTAAAAGCTTTCAAAAACATTGGCCTCTTATTGCCTGTGAAACGTAAAGAATGTCGGAGCGAGAACAGACAGAAGTAATTTGTCAATATGGACCATGAGAGGAAAAGAACGTGAAAAGGACCTTCAACCGCGAGCTATCAAAAAGACATCAGGATGCGAAAAATCCTAAAATGTCCGCAAACATCTTTTCACTTCTCTGAAGTATTTCTCTTTTTAATTCTCCTAAGAAACGTTATTTTTTCTGACGCGCGCGCGTTTCTTCAAGATCACTCGCATTTGCTTATTATGTCGATCTAGAATGATTTAAGAACAGTCGCAAGTTCGCAAGCATGCATGAATCTGTTTGAAGAGAACAATCGCAGGTTTCTGTTTTTAAATCCCGATTAGACTTATCAGACTCTTGACATTGATAAGCCCCTCGGTCTAGCTTTCAATTCGTTAACGTCTCGATCTTGCCCGCTCGATGATCCTTAAAGAGATTTCCAAGATTTGTCCGGAGCATTTGAATAATCGAAATGGAATTTAATTCAACTTAAACAATTAGTGATAAAAGACTAGGAACAGATTTGCTCAACCTGTATCCACGCGACCGCGTAGCGATTATGTAACTGCCGATTGATAGCGGCGCGATCCACTGCGATCAGATTGTCGTAGTTGTTTACGTGCAACGTCAGAGTGTCGTTGAACCTCCTGAGGTGTGCGCCTACGGGTAAAGGCCGGCTACGATGCCGACTACTGTTTATTTTTGCATATCGCGGCGACAATAAATTTAGAAGCCTACCCACTGCCGGCCGATGAAGCGGGAGCGCACGCCGCGCGCCGCGCCGGAACGCCGATCCGAGGCTTCGTTGACATGCGAGATTGTAATCGTTGAACCCCTCGTAAAATTCGTTAAAGTTCTAACTGCAGCTCTCTCTCTCTCTCTCTCTCTCTTTCGAATGACGGGAAAAAGTTCACATTATTTCCCCTGTCGGATTGAAAGATAAATCACTTCACTTTAGAGATTAAGATAATCGAAGGTCAAATAAACATGTTCCACATGTTCGACTTAATGTCACAAGAATTTTGCTGTAATAAATGTAATGTAAAAAGTAAAATATATGGTTAGAGCATTGATCGTGTAAATATATTGTTAATGATTCTGCTGTACATTTTTTTATTCAATAAATTTTTGTAATTATAGACTCCATTACATAATGCCAAATAATTAATAAAATTCGTAATTCGGATCTCGTAAATTGTTTATGTTAAGATCGATTTCCCTGTAAATTGGCATTATTTTAAGAAATTAATAACAATTTATGGCGCGGAAATTAGAGATAGCGATAAATACGATAAATTTATCGAGCTTGCCGAATAGTCGCAAGATTAATTATTGAATAAAAAAAAGTCTATTAAATGTCCTGGTATAATAAGAACAAAGGAGAAGACATAAATAAATTTCTGCAGCTTACACCCTAATTGACGGGGTACAAAATAGCATTCTATTTTAATAAAATGCTTTTCTGAACAATTCCTTGAAATTTTTTAAAGACACGTGTGCGTCTTTAAACGATGTCTGTGACATATGGTGACCAAAAGTCAATTTTGATTGATTTAGACAAACAATCGATCTGTCATGCTAACCGAATAAATCTATTCTTTTTGCAGGCAAAAATGGGAGTCATTGTTGAAGATAGTCCGTTGCGAGATCATCAGCTTTTGCCATAATGATCAAGTGGACGCCTATGTCCTTAGGTAAGTCGTTTTGTAATAAGCCGAGATTAACGAAAGTCGCACTTAGGTAATAGACTGACCCGACCCGTGAAGAAAAGAAAGAGTTTTGGGATTTAACGAGGGATTTGTCGAGGGATCAATGCCGAGACACAGGCATCCTATTATGTTTTGTTTTTTGGTCCGTATATTACTTCGCCTAATGTAAAATTGTGTGTTGAGTCTATCTCAAGAATTCAAAGCAGACAAAAAGATATCCATCTCCAGTTAATCTCGAACAAATCTTATTAGATTTTCATTTGCAATCTGCAATCGCGCCGACTGCAGTGTAGAATTACTAATTAAGAAAACTTGGGCGATAAACATCCTTCTGATATTTACAGAAAGATGCGCAATACAAATTGTTGCGGCAATTCGTAGTTGTTTGAGGATTAGATTCGTGTGGACTAGATTTTATTCATCTGACAATGAATATTATCTACCTTGAGGTAGATTTCTTCCACATTGCTTTTTCGTTCTCAGAAGTCGATGTATGTATGTACGTCGGTTGAAACTCTGTTCGGCTTGATAAAACTCGGATTACATCACTTAGAAACAAAAGCTGTCGTATCTCTATCTAAACATTTTTCAACATGAGATGTCTGTATTTTTGGACTTGCGAGAGATTTTTAGAGAAATTTTATGTTACTTCGCTCCCGTGAAATATTAGTTTGGACACTTGGGAAAGAATACTTTATTGTATAAATGATTATCTCCCGAATATCAGAATTCGTATATCAGAATGATCTAAGAACATAAAGTTAGTAAAAATTAACCGCGCAATTTTTCGCACATTTAACACTAGATTCGGAAAGAAAAAAACTAACTTGATTCTGCGTGAATCTGATGAGGGATAAGGTACAATTCTCTTAATCTCGGTAACGATGTTATCTGCTCAAAAACTATTTCAACTTTGCTTCTGTTTTAATTTAGCGTAGCGTGCGCAACAACTCGATGTCGAGATAAACGATATTCAGCATGTCACCCCTCAGCTAAAATTGCGCTGTTAAATCTCATAATAAAACGACATAATCCTCATCAGACGAACGCGGGGCTAATTGTCGGACCGCGTATGGGCGAGAAGTGAGCGCGGGTGTTCGGGGTGTGCGAGCAACGGCGCAATTTTTCGTGACGCGCGTAGAAAGCCGAGAGCGGGTTGGTGCTCCGAGGGGCGTTCCGAGGAGAGAGAGAAAGAGAGAAAGAGAGAAAGAGAGAGAGAGGCACTCAGCCGCCCGTGTACCGCCGGTGTGGTATAATCGATATATCGAATTGTTTTGATGGAGAAGAGGTGCACCGTCCGGCCCGGCCCGGCTCGGCCCGGCCGGCCACGACGCGGGCGGGATGGAAAGGGTTGGGATGGAATGGGATGAGATGCGACGTGCCCCGGTTCTAGAATATTTGAGGGTGCGCGAGTCGACCCAGTGCCGCCGCTGATCCGCCCCTATAAATAAATATGGTCAAGGTGACACTTTCGCGCGTTTTAGCCCTCCGTGCGCGAGTCGCCCTCTTCCAGTCGATAGCAATCGTGAGCGAATCTTCTAGTATTTTCGCTACTAATCAGTAGTAGCGATGGCGATAACGATAACGGTGATTTATTGTCTCGGAAAGGAATACTCCCCTAAAAACAAAAATGTGACGTATAAAAAATATAATGGAACTGAATAATATGATGTAACAAAAGGGGAAAAAATGAGATAAAAAGAATACATTTATTTTCAAAGAAAAGTAAATTAGAGGGAAAGAAAAGCAAAAAGGACAAAGCACAAAAGATATTAGTAAAACGAACCTTATTATGGACCCGAAAGATAGATGATGACCCTCTTCAAGGTTCTCAAAGAATTTTTGACAAGGGGGATAGTTATCTGCAAATTGATCTCCCTATATTCGGATTATGTCTACTCTCTCGTTAGTTTGGAAATCCCCGCTAATTTGAATTTGCCCTGCTAGGAGAGGAATTTGTTGCGTTAAGGCGCTTTGGACTCGCTTTCTTTTCCTTTTGCGACTCTACGAACTCGATCGATACCTTCCAACTAATGACGAGAGATCAGTTTTCTCGTGAAATCCAAAGCATCCGTCGTTAGACGTTCGTAGAATTCCTTCGTAAATAAATTTGTCATAATATTAGTTACTTACTTGATAAAATTATTTATTTATTTAATTTGATATCTATATTAAATTGAAAGAAATTTTAATTTGCGAAACATCGAGAATGAGATTGTGCAAAAATCATCGAAATAATGTTTATTAAATTAAACAGTCATTAGCTCTCAGAAAGTTTCCTATACATTTAGAGGAAAATTGTTTGATTTTTTAAATCCAAGTGTTTCACTGAAAATCAACGTCAATGAACAAACGACAAACGCGTGGCATCCACGATTTGCATAAAATCCAATATATTTAAGGGGATCCTGCAGCCGTATGATTTATCGACATTATTGTTTTTAGATGGATCTTTTAATTGGCTTTATAGAATTGCAAAAATATTTTACAGAATTAAAGTACGCATAAAAATCTAACTACACAAACGCGATTTTATATCAAAAACACCAAAAAATTAAAAATATTACTTATTTGGGCACATACAGCTGTCACCTGACGACAATATTTGGTTAAAACAAAAATTCTGCAGTTTATACGTACATAATGTTTGTCACCTCCCCTTAGGAAAACATGTAGGAATAATATCGTGCAAGTAGAAGTAAGATTCAATACGTACAAAAAAAGATCCATCTAAATTTTATTTTAGTAATGTAAATACAGATGCAGAATGGCAAGAAGAGCAATGTTGCGTGCAACCGTAGTTGCCGGATCTTGTCTGCAATCGCAGCCAGGGCCGCACGGACCGGATCGTCCAAAAAGACGTAGACCGCTTGTATGTTCAGAGAGCGTAAAATAGTGGCACTGCCCTGAGATAAATCAATAATATGAAAAACGCGGTTTAGAACCGGGATTAGAAATGACGATATTATCAACATTTTTAGTTCCGCTTGGGATGGCGTTGTATTCGCGTTCGAGTTCGCCTGTCACTGCAGGATCCCCTTAACTAACGAATTTACGATTGCGTATTCAAGACGGAAACTTTTTATTCTGATAAATAAAATGATAACAATAACAAATTTATCTTCAAAGGAATTCCACGAACGTCCGGCGGATGCTTTGGATTTCGCAAGCAACTGATCTCTCGTCATTAGCTGGAAGATATCGTTGTTAACAAAATTATATACATCATATAAAAAAATAAAGTTTGTGTGAAGAAAGGTATAAAACAGGCTGTTTCAGATTTGATCTACAATTACGATATTAAGCCCCTTGCACAATGCCAGGCAACAGGCAATAGGAACAGGAAATAACCAAAAAATCGTTAATTACAACCTAAAATATTCGAATGCTATGATTGGTTGGCAACAGGCAATAGGCACAGAATTTCCAACGTGACGGAAACTCTGTGTCTATTGCCTGTGTCACTGTTTATTCTGCATTTATACATGATTTCTGATTTCTATTCCCTGTTCCTATTGCCTGTTGCCTGGCATTGTGCAAGGGGCTTTAGAGTTTACAAATTTATCCATTAAATGAAAATAAGTGCGCATGTATTAAAATTTTGAAAGGGCGTAAACATATTAGTATTTGAGTGGACTCGAATGTGAACTCGAAAATTGCGAATATTTATTTTCTATAATATATCCAATACCTAGGTACTATCATAGTACTTATAAGTGAAAATGTCGCGTCTTGGCTATGACTTTCCACTTTCGCCAAATAAGTGATTCACATTGACACATAGGTACACATACATACATACACATCTTTTTTTCCTTAAAAAGTATGTATGACCAACGAAATTATAACTGAATTTCTCATATTTCTGAAACAATTTTCACAAATGTGTGTATATCTTTTTTCCTTAAAAAGTATGTATGACCAACGAAATTATAACTGAATTTCTCATATTTCTGAAACAATTTTCACAAATGTGTGTATATCTCAGATATCTTGTCAGATTTCTCCGCGGTGTTTCAAGTTGTTTTTGCTGCCTTAAGAAATGTCCGAAATGAATTAATCCTTTCATTAAGGCCCAGTTTCACAAATGTCGGTTGACTTTTAACCTTAGGTTAATTCGCTCTTCGTCTCTTTCTATAAAGGGGGCGATATAAAGAGACAAAAAGTGTGTCAACCTAAGCTTAAAAGTTAACCGACGTTTGTGGAACTGGACCTAAGACATATAATTTAGCTTGTTATTAAAATAAAGACATTTCGACTTCTCCATTTTCGTGAATTTAATCATAGACTCTCTAAAATCTAGTTCGATCTTTGTAATAAATCATGATTATTGGTTTCGTCAAATTATTGATTATTATTTCCATTGTTATTTTATTGCTATTATTTTCGTTATATTATTATTATAATTACCGTTACATTATTTTTTCTATACTGCAGCTAATGTTTTTTCTTCTAATACTCTCGCAGTTTCTTTTTATAAGTTTTGCTGACAGGTTGTTTCTGTTAATAAATAAGTAAGTAACATATTAGCTTCTTGAATTTAAAGTGACGTATACGTTCCGTCATTCGCGTAGTTTTTAAATCCAATTATGTGGCCTTCGCAGATCTTTTTTGTACTAAAAGTACCAGTGGAATTTTTTTCACGCCCGCATAATATTACGAGATAATGCTCAATATTCTATTATTGACTTTAAATGTACGTTTATCATACGTTTTTATTTAGAACACTCGTAAGAAGCTTACGCTTCCAATATCGCTCTCGTTGTCTTCGCGGAGAATCTTAGGGTCAACGTCTATCGTCGATAACCTTTGACGATCTATTTTTAAATTAAATTTTTGCAAAAAGCTTTCCGGCTTTCACTCGGTCATTCGTCACAGCGGGCGTGAAAGAAATAAAGATGTAAATGTTACCAATAAACGGAGCTTGCGTTGGAGTTACATCTAATTTAAAATAATCGCGACAAACTTTTTAAATTAAAAAAGGAAAATATATAGAGCATCGAGATGGAAACATTTTGATCTAAGTAAATAAGATCGATTGTGTTAGTAAAATTATTTATATATATGTAATAAATAAGTAAAATAAATAAATAAAATGTTTGTGATATGTGGAAAATATAAAATGGAAAGTTTTTTAAATTCTCACACTAATATATTAATATATTAATGTATGAAGTAAATTGCATATTTCCTTCATCTTTCGAGTCGTTAACAAGAATGAGGAACGTACGGTCAATGCTGTGAATGTTATCATGGTAAAAATGAATTATCTTTTTTTTTCTCGTTTATAAAGTCGTTAGTATAATCAAGAAAGAGCACAATTATCGCTAATGAATGAACTGTCGGGCGACGATGTGTCGGGCATGACGAATGTTGACGTAACGATGGAGGTCCACGTGCAGTTCCCGCTGAGGAGCACGCAGATATTTGTAAATTGCGCGAATTGTCTTCGCGCAACGTCGCTTTCTGCCTAATAGTGAAGCACAGTTCAGAAATAGCAACATCAGCAGAAGCCAAGCAAATATCTTTTAATAACCTTCATTCTTCGCTGACCTTCGCTAATATAGCGCTCTCAAATAACGTCATAATTATCTACTTGCATAATTAGCAGAGCAAATCAATTAAAGTAGAAAGAAAACAAAAAGCGAATAAATGTGCGTCACTCTTGTTTAATCTTAAACACGCGCGCTATATTATCTCCGTTTATCTACCATGAGATTTCTGATATATCGCAACTGTAAGCCCTTCGTGAAGAACATCAGTTTGCAAGCCGTTAGATATCGTAATAATCGCGGTCACTTTCGTCGGAAGCGAGATTTAGACAAATTGTTTTTAACGAAATAAATATATAGTTAAATCATTAAATGAAAAGAAGAGGACACAGTCACAACAGGGTGTTCGTGTCGTAAATGTTTAATTAAATTAATATTTTAAAAAACGTTTCGGTCTGTCATCAGGCCGTCTTTAATTAAATCATTACTTGATCAGATTTAATTTAACTTAAATACGTTTTTCACTTTTTCATTGAGTGAAGTAAGTTAAATAAGATCATCGATTGAGCTTCTTAATTCCAGATCGCTATTTTATCGCAAAGAAGTAAGATTTTACAGAGTTGTCGCTTAATGATTTTTACATCCGAACGTCTCGAATAAGCGTGCCATTTATATTAAACATTTATATTACGAAATGTCACGCAGATATTATGATGTCTCAGAAAATGCGCTAAAGATTAATAAAAATCGTCGTCAGCGAAACAGCTAATCATGTGATTTATCATGTCCGCAGCGAGAGCAGCATGTTTGTGTCCAAACGCAGACTCATACTAAAGACTTGCGGTACCACCACACCTCTGCAGTGTTTGGAGCCGCTTCTGGAGCTCGTTGAGGAGTACACTGGCTTCGACGATGTCGAGGTAAATCGTTATCGTAAGGATATTACAAACGACCGTTAGCGTGGGCATGTAAAGGATCGAATTTATGACATATTTTTCGTTAACATATATTTAACGTGACACATGGACGAAAATTATTATTAAATAATTATAAAAGTTCTTACTCTCCCTCTTCTATAATACAGTTGATCAGATATCTTTTTCGAAAATATCACCTGAAAATTTAAAATAGAGATGCGTATATTTGCGCAAGCTAAGGCAATATTACGTTATAGTTGGTTTAAAATAATTGTATCTTATAGCGTGCCCAGGCAGGATTTTTAGAAACCACAGATTTGTAAGATCATTAGATAATATACTTATAAATATTTAATATAATATAATATTATATATAGATATTTATTTATATAAAAAATAAGATGATAGATTTTATACGTGAACAATTTCTTATGTAAAACAATTTTTTAAATATTTTTTTAAGTAAAGATTTTGTACATAAAATATCAACGTTAGAATATTAAAAGATTTCGTTAATATTTCCTCTAAGAAATGTTACGTTCGTCTTATATCGGGCATGTTGGCAAATTCAACGCAAGCGACCGCGGCAGGAGACCAACTCCTTTCCTCCGAACGCGCCACGTCGTTCTTCGGTCTCAGGAGTGCTTAGCTATATAACTTGACCTAGTGCGCGCGGATAAGAAACACGGCTCTATATGTGTCCCTCCGCCACGCGCGAAACGCGTCTCTCTGCCGCCTCCTGGTTTATTGATCTCACCTATCTCGCCGCGACATACCTGCCTCTCCCACGCTGTCCGAAACGCATTTTCGTTCGCCAGCGTTTCCACTCAGCTTCTTTCTCCCCTTGATCGGGCAGTGTCGGGTAAGAAGACCCCCGTTTACATTTTCCTTTCTTTTCTCCCGCCCTTCGTTCGTTGATTTGCAAACGGGCAATCATTTTTATACCTATTGTGCGGTCCCGCGACGTGGCCGTGGCCCCGTGTAAATGTCGGGAACGTCGGAATCGTTGAAATTCGAACATGCGACTTACTTCAGTCCGATTCCCCACCCCATCTCCGACCTCCGAATCGCGGCGGAGGGCGCGAAATTTGAATCGCGGATTTAGATCGGCCCACCACCCGTCGAGATATATTCCGCTATAATTTTTTTACGGGCTCCCTCTTGTTTTTCGAGAGGTATCGAAGAATATCGCGTATCCTAATTATCGTTTAGTTATTGCTGAAAGAGAGCATATAATTGTAGATATTTTATATATTTATTCTTCGGGATGATAATGACGTTAATGATGATAACTATGATAGTATTGGCAATTATATTATGATGAAAATACAAGTAACCTTTCGAATAACGTGGTACTTAAATTGCACGGTAAAAAATTGTGACAACCCTTGAATAACACGGTACTGGAGTTGCACGAAGTTAGAATAACAGTCACACAACAAAAGAAATACATACGTAAATACCGGGGTGGAGCTTATGTTGTTTTTTAAAAGTTTTTGTTTAAATAACCCCTTGGAACCAAATGCCCAATTTTATATGGATCTGATCTTGAATTGCACGGTTTTCAATAACACGGAATCACGAGGGTTACCTGTAATAACACAAGAGTTACAAATAAACAATCTATTTCGAATTCGTGCACTGTTTATCTGTTATGCTTGTAATTATTATTTTTTAATTATTGTTACTGCTATTTTGTTATTATTGTCGTTATTATTATCATGTCGTTAACAATAAAGTATTTAGAATACATAAAATGAGTAAATATGTACATTCTTAGTTCTTAGTTTTATGTCACGCTTTCAGAACGTCTTTTACTCCCGAAAGAATTACAAGAAACCGGAGCTCCAGATATCGCCGCACCAGACGTTCGAGGAGGAAGTCGCTCTGCTGGATTCCCTCTTCCCTGGTAATTATCAGATACAAATTTTTATTTTTATTATACAGGAAGAGAAAAAAAAGGACAGAAAGAAAGTAAATTGGAATTGAGTGTGCTAGGATAGAGTGATTTAATTACTCCAACTCAAATTGGTTATCTTTTGTATGTTTTCAAATTGAGGATTCGGAAGCCCCGTCACTGTAGCCCTATCTCTTATTTCAGATGGCGAAGCTTACTGCATGGGCTCACCCGAGACAGATTGCTGGTATCTCTACACTCTGAGCCGCGATAAGCCACTGCAGGACCCACCGGAGCCAGATCAGACCCTCGAGATACTCATGACGCAGTTAGATCCAGACGTGATGTCAATCTTTACCAGGGACGTCTGCTCGTCTGCCGACGAGGCGACGGTCAAATCGGGAATCGACAAGCTCATTCCTACTATGATTATAGATGACTTTCTGTTTGAGCCATGCGGATACTCTATGAATGGGATATCTAAAAATGTGAGTTGCGAACATTGAGATGAATAATCTTAAACAAATATTTAGCCATAAGATTGGAAGAAACAAAAATTTATAATGTAATATGTAACATGTAATATATATCGCTTGTAAATTAATATATATATATATATATATATAAACTCCTCACAAAAATTAAAGGAACACTTAAATTTTCTTAAAAACTAGGCAAAATTTGAGCAGCTGTATCTTCGTTAAAAATGAACGAAATTTAAGTTTTAAAAAAGGGTTTTAAAGCTTGAAATCTCTACTTTCAGAAGATCACTATTTTCTTTTAGTTTCTGTGAGTTTGGTAATTTTTACATATAGAAAACTACTGGCTGGACAAAATGTGAAATTTTCTTCTCACTTTGTGGGCCTGTCACGTGCCCAAAAAAATCCTGCGAAATTTTTTGACTTTCCAATGTGAAAGCTCGAAGTTTTCCCTACAAAATCTTTTTTTAAAAATGTTTCTACGATTTTTTGTTACTGAGTTATCGCGGATTGAATAAGAAATGAGCATTTTGACTTTGATTGCTCATAACTCCGTTAAAAATCATCGTACCGCAATTCGCAAAATGGATTCTTAAAGCTAAAACTTTGCTCTATCAAGTGGTATAATCGCCAATTTTTTCACAAAGATTTTTGGATACATTACAAGTGAGTAAAAATATCGTAAAAATTTGCAATTTTTTACTTTCTTATTTAGATCCAAAAAACAATTGTGCAGAACAACAACAAAAATTTATTCTTTACGTTTTTTTGTACTTTTAAGTGCCCTATATTTAAGAAAAAATTGCCGAATAGCTATGAGATTTTCTTCATGGTGGCCACTATGGTTTTACGGGGCAAAACGTACAAAAAATTGTGAAATTGCTTAATTTCAGTGAAAATCAAGGAAAAAAAATTAAAAATAACGTTTGGCGGACGTTAAAAAACTGTTTTCAATTACGCTGACAATACATTAAAGATGAGTAAGTGTCAACATAAGCTAGAAAGACTTTTTAAAATAAGAAATTAATGTTTTGTGTTTTCGAAATTTGAAAAAATACCGCCGGCATTAGCGTTATCCAAAGCGTACCACGAGGAGGTTGCCCGGTCGGATTTACGCTTAGTTATGCGCGCGCGCGTATGTGTATGTGTGTCATTCAGCTGAGACCCCGCGACTCGTCACTTTCGCAGTATTTTATGACTCCAAACTCATTTGTGACTGTGTGCGTGCGCGCGCGCGCGCGTGTGTGTGTGTGCGTGCGTATGCGTGCGTGCGTATGCGTGCGTGCGTGCGTAGGTGGGTGAGTGGATGGATGGTCGTAGGTGGTAAAATGAATTTAATAATGTGTGTTCCCGCCTCTATTTAATATGACCTCTTGTAATCGGTTTCGCATATTGATACAACGCCGTATCGCTGTTTGAGGGATTTGCTGCCAAATTTCCTGAAGGGCTCTGGCAAGCGGAGCCAAATCGGGAATATTACGATAACTTTCGCGCAATCTTCGCTCTAACATGTCCCAAATATGCTCGATTGGATTCAAATCGGGACTCATTGGCGGATGCAATAGAGTCTCGATTTGAATCCAATCGAGCATATTTGGGACATGTTAGAGCAAAGATTGCGCGAAAATTATCGTAATATTCCCGATTTGGCTTCACTTGCCAGAGCCCTTCAGGAAATTTGGCAGCAAATCCCTCAAATAGCGATACGGCGTTGTATCAATATGCGAAACCGATTACAAGAGGTCATATTAAATAGAGGCAGGAACACACATTATTAAATTCATTTTACCACCTACGACCATCCATCCACTCACCCACCTACGCACGCACGCACGCATACGCACGCACACACACATACACACACGCGCGCGCGCGCACGCACACAGTCACAAATGAGTTTGGAGTCATAAAATACTGCGAAAGTGACGAGTCGCGGGGTCTCAGCTGAATGACACACATACACATACGCGCGCGCGCATAACTAAGCGTAAATCCGACCGGGCAACCTCCTCGTGGTACGCTTTGGATAACGCTAATGCCGGCGGTATTTTTTCAAATTTCGAAAACACAAAACATTAATTTCTTATTTTAAAAAGTCTTTCTAGCTTATGTTGACACTTACTCATCTTTAATGTATTGTCAGCGTAATTGAAAACAGTTTTTTAACGTCCGCCAAACGTTATTTTTAATTTTTTTTCCTTGATTTTCACTGAAATTAAGCAATTTCACAATTTTTTGTACGTTTTGCCCCGTAAAACCATAGTGGCCACCATGAAGAAAATCTCATAGCTATTCGGCAATTTTTTCTTAAATATAGGGCACTTAAAAGTACAAAAAAACGTAAAGAATAAATTTTTGTTGTTGTTCTGCACAATTGTTTTTGGATCTAAATAAGAAAGTAAAAAATTGCAAATTTTTACGATATTTTTACTCACTTGTAATGTATCCAAAAATCTTTGTGAAAAAATTGGCGATTATACCACTTGATAGAGCAAAGTTTTAGCTTTAAGAATCCATTTTGCGAATTGCGGTACGATGATTTTTAACGGAGTTATGAGCAATCAAAGTCAAAATGCTCATTTCTTATTCAATCCGCGATAACTCAGTAACAAAAAATCGTAGAAACATTTTTAAAAAAAGATTTTGTAGGGAAAACTTCGAGCTTTCACATTGGAAAGTCAAAAAATTTCGCAGGATTTTTTTGGGCACGTGACAGGCCCACAAAGTGAGAAGAAAATTTCACATTTTGTCCAGCCAGTAGTTTTCTATATGTAAAAATTACCAAACTCACAGAAACTAAAAGAAAATAGTGATCTTCTGAAAGTAGAGATTTCAAGCTTTAAAACCCTTTTTTAAAACTTAAATTTCGTTCATTTTTAACGAAGATACAGCTGCTCAAATTTTGCCTATTTTTTAAGAAAATTTAAGTGTTCCTTTAATTTTTGTGAGGAGTTTATATATATATATATATATATATATATATATATATATATATATATTATATACATATATATTACTTTGTATATGTGTATATATTTTAAAATTTGTAATTTAATTTATATATATATATACATATATATATATATATATATATATATATATATATATATATATATATATATATATATATATATTTATATATATGTATGTATATATAAACACATTTTTTTATTTGAGATAATATTTTAAAATATTTTATTCCTTGTAGAGTAATATCAGGTACTTGCAACTCGTGCGTTCGCGTAAAAGAGTCACGGCGGTGTCGCGCTGCGCGTGTACTTGGCGCGAGGCACTACCGTGTCTCTTGATAAAAATATATGTAAAGAATATTTTAGATATAATTAAGACTCTCCTGGTCCCTACTTGCAACAATATCACTCTTCGTTTCTAACGTTGTAATCCGATATAACCATAATAACAGACGGAGTCTTAATTATCTACGATACACTACGATACTATCTTTTTCCTTTTTTCAGGGCAGCTACATGACAATTCACATCACACCGGAGCCCGAGTTCTCGTACGTGTCGTTCGAGTGCAACGTCTCAGAAACGTCATACGACGAGATAATCCGTCGCGTGCTGAACACCTTCAAGCCGGGCAAGTTTGTCGTGACGATTTTCGCCAACAAGCAGTCTGCGGCGGCTAATTGTCCGCGCGAACTCGAGAAGCGGACCGATTATCTGAACCGTTCTGGCGACTGGCTGCGCACCGACGTGCAGTACTGTCGTTTCCTCAACTACGATTTGACTTGCGCTTTCTTCTCGCGCTTCCCGAGCTGAGGGTTCAAGGACGCTTCATTCGTCTCGCAACCCGGGACCAATGAAGCGCACACCACCCCCATTCCTCTCTGTCTTCCTCCCCGTGATTGTCACCGCGACGGCGCGATGACGATCCCGAGGAGCGAAGACAGAGAGCACTTCACCCTCCCGCACTCACCCGCTTTTCAGGGTTGTGACGTTTTGAGCACGACCCTGAAAAGTGTGAATGGCGCAGACATCACGATTCGCTCGGCGTCGTTGCCGCAACTGACGATGAAGATGCCACGATCTAAGGTATACCGTAAGACATCTCTCAAAAGCCTGTTTCTCAAGTGCGAAGTTGACATCGGCGCCAATGGTAACGGTGCCATCGAGAGGAACGGCGTCGTGCGATACATGAGCGTCGCCGCGGAAAAGAAGCAAAAGAGGAAGAATTTCGCGGACAGAGACGTCGACGCTGTCGCGAGATGCGAGAACAAGTGGGGTCTCGAGGATATCCACATCACATGCAACCCCATGTCGACGCCGTATCCATACTCGACGCCGACAGCGACCACCACAACGACGACCACCACCGTCACCACTAAGGCGACGTCGACGACGGCGGTAGAGAGCGACGAGGAGCCGAAGAGCCGCAGCTGCGGCAGCTTTCTACCGATACTCGCTCTGATCCCGCACTCGGTCATCAGTTTCCAGTATCTCAGCCCGAAGATGAAGTTCTCGTGGTGGCGGAACAAGATCTCGTGAAGACACGCGTAGGCGCCCACCGTCGTCGCCGTCGACGTTGTGCGTCGCGACGCCACCCCGACTTGTTTTATGAGGAGACACACCTCTCTTACCTCGTAGCGAGCTCTCTTTCCTTCCTCCCTCTCCCCCTCTGTCTCTCTCTTGGCTTATATACATATATATTTCTCTCTCTTTCTATTTCTATGTATCTCACTTCCGGCCAGTCTTCATTAATTAGAGAACTTATATTAGCAGTTAACGTATTGGAATGCGTAAGCTGTTACTAGTTGTAACTTTCGCAGTTACGAAATTCCCATTGTCGCAAAGATGCATACTTTGTTAATGTGAACACATTAAAATGCGTAACATTTTCGCGATTGTTCTGTGACAAGTTTCCATGCGTGGTAACGAGGTTTGGTTCCACAAAATGTTTTTAAATATCTAACAATTTTGATATAACGTGAAGATGCCACTGTTCAAGACTCAAGACCTAACGGTTTCTAAGATTGAGCGGAATTTAAGACCTAAGGAACCAAACTGACTTTCTACGGGAAAACACTGTAACTTTTGTATAACAACAACAATCTCCTAATTCTTTCAACTCGCCGAAGAAAAATGTACGGTGTTTATTACATATGCACACGGCGTTTTTCACACGTCGCCGGATCCTCTAGTCGATCAAAGTTCCTCCGTCGTACGATGCGCTTTTGATTTGTATTTTTTCGAAAATCCGCTCGGGGGAAAAACGTCGTATTCAGTCCCCCCGTAGTCTTTGCTCTAGGAGATATCTAAGCAGATATCGAACATTCCGGAACCCAAATCTTGTGCCATTTCAGACCGAGCAGTCATGCTTAACGATACAAGTTTTCGTTTTTTTTTTTTTTTTTTTGCATCTGCGCTTGTTCTTTTTTTTCTTTTCGTCGAAAATATAGAAGTATTCCAAGATCCTAGAGTATTTAAATGAGACGCAAAAATTCTCTGTAATCCAAGAATCTAAAGATCGTAGAACCTAAGGATCCACAGTTCCTAGAATCTAACACCTAATGATCCAAAGACCTTAGAATATAAGCACGCAAAGGTCCTAGAATGTAAGGATTCAGAGATTCTTAAAATTTAAAGAGATATTTCAACGTTGTTAGAGCGTAAAGATCCAGGCTATTTCGCGAGGATGCAAGATCCAAGCATAAGATCGAGCATTCTCGAAGATTCTAGAATGTAAGGATTCAAAAGAGACATTATATAAAATCTAAGCGTCTAACGATCGGACATAATATATCCCCTCGATTAATTGGTTTCCTTCGGCGAACTTCCTTAATTATAGGCGAGCGCCGTTGCGGGCAATCAATTGTCGAGATATACAGCCGAGAATATATCCATAAAAAACAAATGAAAAGGAAGATTATGTCGAGAAAGTTTTACGTTACGTAAGATTTAAAATATATCGGAGAGAAGAAGTAACAGTTGGATGTTTCGACGACTGATCTTTGAATTCTCTGTTGAGAGAAGTCGATCGAGCCACGCTGGAAGTAAAAAAAAATAACAAAAACAAAAACAAAAAAAGACATTTGTCGTCTATTTTGTTACATTGTACGCGCCAGTATCAACGTCGCGTGAGTATCACGCGAGTGGAGGGCGATGAGAATTGATCTTATCGTCGATCGTCCCCGGTTCGCGATCAGGAACGGTTGTGCAAGCGGTTGTGTCGGTATGTCTGTCTACCGAGATAGAGAGACCTGTGCATCGCAATGCGAAAGATCTAGTATAAATTGCCAGGCGACGAACGTCGCGGTGAAACAACAATTAACGTTTATGTTTTTTACCGCTTTACTTTTATGTTTCCGTATTTTTTCCGTTTTACGTTAGTCAGCGTAGTAATCATTTTTCTAAACGAAAAGAGACGACGAGTCGTGCACGAGACATTTGTTTCGCTCGTAGCTCTCGGCGATTCTCGCACCCGAGTCGGTCCGATTATTATTTTGTACGCTAGATCGATTAGCAAACCCGATGGACTCTTATGCCCATTTCTACCAATGTAGATTGACTTTAATCTCGGTTTAACTTACTTTCTATCTTTTTCTAACTTTTAGAACTAGGAAAAGATGACAGGTAGGTTAAACCAAGATTAAAATTAACCTGCGTTGATAGAAATGGACATTATAGTCTCTTGATCGACGATCTTGGTTCCTTGTCTTTTTTTCCCTTTTTTTTACGGAATCGTACAACAGAATGATACGTTACTGTTGCTGCAACGATAGGCTCAAAATTATCGTTTGTAGAGCAACAATTTCGTCTCCTGTATGCTTTCCGATTTTAATAAATCATTTTCGTAAACACGCATCTTTCGTTGTTTTTTTATTTTATCGAGTTTTCTTTTTTCCTCCCCGCTTTTACCCTTAAAATCGATTGAGATTATTTCTCGATTCACGCCGCACGTTCGCCGACTTATAGAAAGAAGAATATTGCAAATATATATAGTCGCAAAATCAGGATATTTTGTTTTCTTAAAACGTTATTTTGCAATTTTTTACGACCATTTGACTCTGTTATTTTCTACAATTTATTTTACGTTAATAACGATTTTCATCTCCATATTGTCTCAATAAACATTAGATTCAACGACTTCTATTAAATAGATGAGTAAGATCAATCGATGTGCGATAATAAGATAAGCGCGGTTAACGAGAGAGTACAAATAATTAATCAATATGAAGAATTTAATCGATAGCGATGTCGACAGGATAGAAAGAGAAAAAAAAACACGTAACACATCGTGGGCTGCGATCCGATTCACGCTCACAGCGTTGTAAGCATCATTCTGTCTTCGCTGCACATCGAATATCAAACGAAGATAGAGCGATGCTTTCAGCGCTGTGAGCGTGAATCGGACCGCAGCCGTGGAGTGTTACTTTCAGAAGCATTACTATTCGTTGCTAATAGATCACTGTTGCATGCTAAAGTAAATAAATTTTTGTGTAAAATATATCTATGAAATAAAGATTATATTTAGTCAATGAAAGTGTCACACACAATTTATTGCTTGTCATTATTCCCCACTTAAATTGACATTTATCTCTTCAAAGTCTTTAACTTTCGACTGTTTAAATTTTTTTCGTGCCAAGGTAATTATCTAAGAAAAAGAAGAGAGAGACATATTTTATTTATATTATCTTACTTTCAATATACATCTTCTCTTGCTCCATTTCCTTCGACATCCCTAAAGTTATAACATGCGACAATTATGGGAGCATATACTCTCGAGAGGAATGCATTTCAACCCTCTTACACAGGGCATCGGAGGACGAAAGGACCGCCGTCGTTAGATCATGACATTCGATTCCGCGTGCTCGCGTTGACTGAAACGCACACGCATCCCACCGAACACGGCGTTAAATCTGGAGCGAAAGCCCTTCCGCTGTGCCATTTCCGCGCACTCCTTCGCTATCGCGGGCGCGTCCCCCTCGTACTCGTTTCGGATTCTGTCCAGAGCTACGGAGCGAGTTTAGCATTTTAAAACGTGTTCTCAGAAGTTACATCAAGATGAAAAAGAAAGGGTGGCATATATACGAGCTAAGTTGCAGAGTATTATACAGAGAGACTTATCTTTTAGTGCAAAAAGCTTCATAAATAAATCCTTAAATTCCCTCTTATCTACATAGGAATCTTCATAGAACATGGACCAAATATAATCAGAAATTTTTTGTCCATAGAAATGACCATTTTTCTGCCTTTTTCGTTCTGTTTTGTTATTTAACGAATTTTAGGATATTTATTCTGTTTACATGCCTTCCTTCTTTTTCCCTTGATTAACTATAAATCCATACCGAGTCTTCGTAGCTATCAATCTCCGAAGCGGTAGTTGCGTCGTTACCTTTCTGCAGATCCATGTCGTCCATCTCCGTGTTGCTGATCTTCGAGAGCTCGTTCCGGAAACTCTTGGTGATCCTTTTACGTATGTAATCCGCCTCGATCTCCTGCTTCGTTCTGGGCACGCGGAAACGAATGCAACAGCACAACCCGACAACAATGCTCAGCAGTACGGAGAGAACAATGCCGGCGAGCTGCCAGATGCGAAAGCCCGGTAACGCCTCGTTCTCTAGCCACTGCTGCACCACGTCCTCCACATCGCCATTCGTGGAGACTTCGTTCGACGAGCTGGAAGAGAACGTCGGCAGCGTCGTCTCCTCCATCACACTGATATAAATGTTTAAATTTGACTTCCGAAGGTATCCAAACGAGACTTCAGATATTTCAGATCCGATATATATTCTCCTGTTTGAAATGTCGAATCCTATCCCCGAAAAAAATATAGAGATCTTCGAGTATATAATCTTCAATTTTAATTAATTATATAGCTACGTGATATGGGCTTTAATCGTTCGTTGGCCTTATTGACGCACTTTCAATCCTCGGCAGGATACTTCTGACTGCAGGAAAAATATACAGCTGTATCGGAGGCCTGGGTGTGGTTGAAAAAGCTTAATTGAACGTGTTCCGACACTCCCTATTTTACGCCGCTTACTGATTAGAGATCAATATTACAGGTACAGGATTACAGATCAATACTACAGGTTATACGTATACGTTACAGGTATACGTTTGTGGCTTGTTAATGGTTTTATTATCTTCTCACAAGATCTCACATCAAATATACATATATTATAGCGAAAAAGGGAACAATTGCGCTAGTTAAAAAGTTCGATTATTTTCTTATGTCTCTCGACGTCACAGCTTTATTCACTAACATCCCTAAAGAGTTAATGTACGAGGGTGTGAGAAAGCGGTGGTACTATATTTCCCAACATATACTAAACTTAATTTGCCACAGTTCTTCCACGCTATTGAGTTGATTTTGCAATCCACCAGCTTCGGTTTCGATGGTCAATTTTATGAGCAGATTTTTGGAAGTCCTATGGGATCTCCTCTTTCATCTATCTTGGCTGATATTGTTATGGATGACTTGGAAACGCATTGTATAAGTCTACTGAATTTAGAGATTCGAATCTTCCTTCGATATGTAGACGATATTTTTGCTATAGTGCCATTAGTGCCGAAGACTGCTATCAATGCCATACTTGACGTCTTTAACAATTATCACCCTCGTCTGCAGTTAACTTTTGAAACTGAGGTTGACAACTCGATACCGTTTCTTGATACTGTGGTTATAAGAGATGGCGATAAGTTAATTACTAATTGGTATAGGAAACCAACTTTTTCGGGAAGATATATAAATTATTTCTCTAACCACCCACACAAATACAAAATTAATACTATAACACTGGTTTACAAAATAAAAAAATTTTTTTGTACATTTAATGCCACTATATTTTTCCCATGTATTTTGGCCCGCTAAACTCGAAAATCACATAGAAAAAATTTTTTATGGATTGGTTTTCGAGATATGAATTTTTGGATTTTTTTGGAGCAATTGCTCATAACTCCGGTATTTATCCATAGATTTTCTTCATCAATAGCTTGTTTTCTTCGTAAAAGTACGACCTATACGTAAACAATAAGAAACTGGACATAATTTGACATTTTCTATTTTTGCATGGCGATAGAGTGAATTTTCTATTTTTAAAATAATAAATTTTTAAATAAAATTTTAAAATAAAAAATTTTTTAAATAGAAAATTCACTCTATCGCCATGCAGAAATAGAAAACGTCAAATTATGTCCAGTTTTTTTTATTGTTTACGTATAGGTCGTACTTTTACGAAGAAAACAAGCTATTGATGAAGAAAATCTATGGATAAATACCGGAGTTATGAGCAATTGCTCCAAAAAAATCCAAAAATTCATATCTCGAAAACCAATCCATAAAAAAATTTTTCTATGTGATTTTCGAGTTTAGCGAGCCAAAATACATAGGAAAAAAAATAATGGCATTGAATGTACATATTGGCTGTAAACCAGTGTAATTAATTTGGTGGACCATGCAATTTTGTTATCGGATGATCGGTTCCACCATACAAACATAAATATTGTTAAAGACATCCTCACAAATAACTTTCTGACAAAGTTGGTGAACAAATATATTCGTAATAGATTAAGATAACTAAAAAAATAGAACAGATACGAATAACACTCATGACAGCGGTCTGGATAGTACTTTTGACACACGATCTTCACATTCTCTCTTTTTTTCTTTGCTTCTTTTTTTCTGTTTATTTTTTTCTATTTATAGATATATAATAATTAATTTAATAAAAGAATTTACTTTCAGATTATTGTGCGGCTAGTGCGGTTAATAATTTCACTCTTACGGCACGTTTATTCTTTCCTGATGAATGTTCGTCCCCTAAAAAGAATTACAAGTTTAAGTAGATAATGTGATAAATTCGACGAAGAAGAATATTGTAAGTAATAAAAATATACTTTAGAAGAATATTATTTAATTTTAAATTTTGTAAGAACTTGGAAATAAATTTAAAAGATCTAAAAAGGAGATAATACGAGGCGTTAACTTTAAATTAATTGTATAATTACGATAAAACATTTTAAATTATTATTTAAATTTGCATATTTAAATCAATCAAGATCAACTTATTATTTCTGTTGCAGTTTAGTCTATGATGTTTTGCGAGTAAAAACTTACGTGATAGTCTTCTTTTCGGTGTTTTTGGATTGAGATCTCGCTCTGTTCAACACCTTGAGAAAGTCTGTCGTCTTGGTACGCATTCTCGAGTGAATGTAAACTTTACTGCACTTAATATGATAATGCAGATAATTTCTAAACATGTGTATCAGGTCAATGGTGTTGTCGCGAGCCTCTCGATTGGTATGACGTGGAAACAGTACTGTAAAAATATAAAATAAAACGATGAGTTTCAAAGTAGAATTATATGAGTTTGTATGTTCAGCTTGAAATATATGAATAGTAGAAAGTTACACAAATACGCAGCAGTAATAATGATTACATTTCTCCCAAATAGTCTTTACAACAAATCTTTAAAATTTAAGAACTTACTAATAAAATTGCACATAAATCTTCTATTATTATAATTATTAAATCCTTAAAACTTGAAATTTAAGTTTCTAACAAAAAAATTTTATATATCAGTCTTTTTTAAATTTCTTTGTAAGATATACATAAATAGGAAATTTTGACGTCGTATTGACGCGACTTAATAAATGCAAAGAATAAACATCAAATTTTCCTTACCGAATGTGATGTAACCAATACAATCTCCGACCGCCGCCTCGGAATCCTGCAATTCCAACGGCGGCTCACGGTGGTTGAACAAGACTTGTGGGGCGGTATGGCTCGCGCGCCTACCCTCTTTCAGTTCTTGAAGAAACAGTTTGCCGATGACCATATCGTCTTCATCCTTAAATATTGTACTAAATACTACCGTGACTCTGTCGCTCTTAGCTTCCACATACCTTGGCGAGAATTAACGGAGGTTAATAATAATAAAAGTAACAACTGTGCCGTCACGCGCATAGATATATTTCTTACATCGTTTCCTCATCTCGATATTGGATTACAGCTCTCTTCTGTACTGGTCTGCCCGGAGAATCGCAGTATTCTTCCTGGAAGTCAAAGTATTTTTCGAAGACACTGGCGAAGCAATGCCTCTTCAACAGGGCAACTTTCCTCACTAATGCCTCCCAATCCTCTGGTAATTTCTCCAAATCTATGAGAACAGATACATTGTAACCTGTAACAATGGAAAACAATTTAAAGCAATTAATTACTTTCGTTAACAAGCGTGAAAGCTGCAAAATGATTAAAACATAAAACTAACCACTCTCCGGTGCGATAAGATGAGACCCGTACTCTCGTTTGAGCAACTCGTCTGCGCCATGCTCTTGTAACTGTTTATAAAATTTAAGCAAGATACTAATCTGCAAAAAAGATGAATATTAAAAAATTGATGAGTTATTTCAAAAGGACCACGAAAGATGTTTACAAGTATGTCGACTTACTCTAAGTTTCAATTTATCTCCACTGAGGTTTGAAATATGAAACAATACTCCATCAAAGTCTGCTATGACCACATCTGTCGACTCCTGCTTATGTCTACAAACAAAACATATATTTCTGGTAGAAAATAATCACAAGACTATTGATTTGACAAGATTTTACAACAGATCTGTATGAGCCAGGATATGAAAGCTATGGGAATAAAATTCCCAAGATCTTAAAATAAGAAATAAAAAAATAATGTAAAGAAAAGAAACATGGTGAAAGAGATGATGATAAGACAAAAAAACAAAAATCTACTTTTAAAAGAAGTAAACCGTTTTGTTTAAAAAGATTTCACAAATAAGATCTTAGTGAGCCAAGATTAGTAAACGTTAAAAAGAAACTGAAAATAAAATTCTAGAGATAAAATTTCGAAACAAAACGAGAAAAGCAAAATAGCGCGAGACAAAGTGTAGAAATGTAATGGAAGAAACGAAAATAAATCAGGGAGGCAAAAATCTCTTTTTGAAAAATTATTTGGAAAGATATGAGATTTCGCAAATATCAAATGGGAGAAAATCGAAGCGTCGTCTACAATGGCAGCAGTAGTGGATTAAGATTATAAGATGTCAAGCATCGTCTATAATGGCAGCAGGACGTGCAGTAAAATGTAAGCTATTGACCACAGTCGATTATTCTTGAATTGTAAAAATCCCATTAGTCAATAACTACTGCATATTCTTATGGTTATTGTTGACGAGTTAATAGAAGGTTGAGAGAAACACTTGAAACAAAATCCTGAGGGGAAAGTAGGGGCGAGATCTCGAGGTAAAGCGAGGTAAAGCGAGGCAAAATGGGAAGAAACATAGCGAAGAGAGTTGAAAAGAAGGTGGAGAAAAGGAAAGAGAGTTTAAATTCGACATGTTATTTTCGAAATGGGAATTTCTCGGAGAAACGAAGGCGTGGCACCGCCCCGGCGCCACGTCTTCCGGAATGAAATTAGGTTACGAGGGTACCGGAATCCCTAAGGCGAGAGAACCGTGTGGCCCACGAGACACTTACCCCGATAGAGCATTCTTGATTTTGTTTGTCAACGTTTCCTCGAGTATCCTATTGTGTATCTCGAGCAGAATCATGATTACTACACTTAGCAGGAAGGATCGATGCGTGATACGTGACGCTAACCAGCGCTATAACGATAACGTCGATAACTCCAGCTGTACACGTTTACCGACACTACCGACAGTCGTCGGTGTCGTTAACAGGTCGGTGCTACTGCCCGAGCAGAAATTCGGTCAGGCATACCTGATGCACGATCAGGACCTTACCATGTGAAGGTAAGGCATGCCTGAAAGGGTTTTCCTGAAATCACCCTTATCTGGACCTGAATAGATACTAATAGGGCGCCCCTGATAAAAATTGCCTGATGTCATCCTAATCAGGACCTGAACAAACAGTAATAGGGTGCGCCAGATAAGGATTACATAATAACATCCTTATCTGGACCTGAATAGGTACTAATAGGTCGCTCCTGATAAAAATTACCTGATGTCATCCTAATCAGGACCTGAACAAAACCTGATGTCATCCTAATCAGGACCTGAACAAACAGTAATAGGATGCGCCTGATAAGGATTATCTGATATCTTCCTGTAAAGATTACCTAATATGATCCTTATTAATGCCTGCCCGCTAAATTTTTTATGTAAGAATAATGTATAAATATATATATATAACAGTATACATATAATTATCTATATATAAACTATGTTTATATATTTTTTCTTGTGTATAATTTTTGTTCATATATATATCAGGAAAAATAATAATAAGAAGAAATAAAAAATAATTAAAAGGATATAATTTTCGCATTGTTTCTTTTATAAAAAGTAAAGTTTGAAGAAATTGGAAAAAATTGCTCATATACACTATCATTCATTTTGGAAATGCTTGTAATTTTTGTCGTCTCTCACGAAGGGTTAAGTATAAAAGTTAAGTTTAAAAATTTTTGAAAAAATTTACACGGATCAAACACATTCTAATAAACATTTTTCTCCTTTACGTTTTTTTTTTGTAAATTCTTTAGTTTCGAAGTTAAAAAACATTATATAAACATGAGTTTTGACACAAGAAATTCGATCATTGCGAAAAATCATCGTATTAATTAAAAAAAAAATAAATATTTGAAATGTTTATTAGAATATGCTTGATTCGCATAAATTATTTCTAAATTTTTTAAACTTAACTTTTATACTTAACTCTTCGTGAGAGACGAGAAAATTACAAGCGTTTCCAAACTTATGAAGGGTAGTGTATGTATATTGTATAATCATATTCAGCCGTTATTGAGATCTGATAATCTTGGGTACTCGCAACTGGCCGACTCGCGTAAATATACACGGGGCGGTCTCGCGCTGCGCGTGCACTTGGCGCGAGACACTACCGTGTCTCTTGTTTTTTCATAAATATATTTACGAACACAAAATTTCATAATGAGCCGGCACTGGTTTCTGACATTCACCCGACATTAAGAAATATTATATCATATATCCAATTCAAAATTTTATTACTCTTTTTAAACTGAATTTGTTTCTTAAGATGATTTTTGAAAAATTATATATTTGCGCTGGTTACGACATATGTAGACTATATATAACACTTACATCAAATTAAGAAGTAGTCTACCACGTAAGGCAGTTGGCTCACGATCCAGAGGTCCCGAGTTCGAATCCCACCAAGGTAAGTGTGTTTTTCAAATACGAGAAAATATTTATAATCATAGATTTCATCTTAAGAAACAAATTTAGTTATAAAATAGTAATAAAATTTCGAAAAAAATAAATTTTTTTATAAAATTCCCTATAAGGAACATGAAAGGCAGCCTGACAGGGACCTGACTTTTCAACCCTATCAGGTTTCTAACGGGAAATTGCGTTACATTTCCTAACTAGGCCCCTATCAGGATTCCCTAACAGGGCCTGACTTTGCATTAAGGATAACCTGCTAAGGACCTTATTACACCCCTGATTCCATTTCCGCTCGGGTGGTTGTGTCCACGATGCTAGAACCAGAGAGAAGGATGAGAGTGGTCATGCCCGCGTTTTAGGTGGTCCCCGTCCATGAGCGCCTCTATGTGCACAAAACGTGCACATTGAACTACGTAGCCATGTCCACGAAAATTTCTGATGGGTAACGCGTTATGTGCACGCTCTATTGGTTCTGTTCCGTGCTATGTGCACGATCTTTTGGTTCTGTTCCGTGCTATGTCCAAAGCGTCGGTAATGCATAATACTTATATGGAGGGGATGTGCTGGCCGCGGCTGCCGCGCTCGACCCTCGGCAACACTCGGCAAGCTTCGAGCCAGTTCGAGCGAGGAGAGAAGCACAGACATACGATCTGCTGTCTTCTTATTATGATGTAGCTGATGCTTAGCACGCATTTCGGGTATCGCGTCTCGCGTCTCACCAAGCGCCGAGTCTCGAGTTGGCAAATCGACGATGCGTTGCTGCGTTACATTTATGTTTACACTTACGAATTTTAATTTTTATGTTTATAAATATTTATTTAATTATATTATATATGAAATTTATAAATATAAAATTTACAAATATAATTAAATAAATATTAATAAATATAAAAATTAAAATTTGTAAGGATAATGTATAAAAATAGCAATCCCTGTTTTTGCCCATACGCTTTTTTATCTGAAAAAAGTCCTACACATTAAAAACATTAACTTTAGCATCGTATAGCATAATATTTAAATGGATATAATAATAATTAAATGCATAATAATAATTAAATAAATATTAACTATCGAGAAAAAAATTGTAGTGTTCTTTTTACTCTTATTAAGTATATAATTTTAGCTATGCATGTTTAAACGGCCAAATCACGAGCGCCAAACGACAGATATTGGATTAAAATAGAAACAATTTATTAAACAAACAATACACACGGTTAACGTTTCGACTGTACTCATAGTCTTCTTCGGAACGGATTGCTATGAAAAAAGAAAATAAATATCAAAAAACATGATAACGTGTTTAAGTTAGCATATTAAAACATTAAACAATCTCTTAATAATAATATAACATCTAATTGATTAATAAACAATCTAATTGAATCACAAATATAAAAACACCGAAATAATCGAATAAAACCATGACAACGTACCTATAAAATTTATTTATATTGAGAAGTAAAGAAGGTAATCTCTTCCGTCAGAAAAAAAATGTAAAAAATTGTTAAGGAGATATTCTGGTTTGAAAAGTCATAAAGAAAGATATTTTTCAGGAATTTTTTGCAAGGAAACGAAAAGAGCGAATAACGCTAAACTGTATATACATGTTTATTTATAGCCTTATTTTGAAAATATACTTTTAGTTTTAAACAATAAAAATGCTCTTCTTTTCCATGTTATATCCTGTCATTAGAAGATGTAAATGACAGACGGTGTAAATGATTCTAGCTGTTCTAGGTATCTGAAACGCAAAAACCAAAATTTTTTTATTCAGGAGAAGTGTGGCTATCGTCTGAACTAGAACTAAACTAATATTTCCATTCTGGCGGCCTTTTTATTAAAAATATTATAACTTTTTCGAAATTTTGGAAGTATTTTATTAAAAGAAAAAAAAACTAATAAACGTATAATGTTTATTCTAGTTCAGACGATAGTCACACTTCTTCTGAATAAGAAAATTTTTGGTTTTTGCGTTTCTGATACCTAGAACAGTTAGAATCATTTGCATCGTCTTTCATTTATACCTTATTCTAGTGACCAGGATATAACATAGAAAATAGAGCATTTTTGTTACTGAAAAAATAAAAATATATTCTCAAAATAAAGTTAAAAGAACATGAAAAGTTTAACGTTTATTCGCTTTCTCCGTTTCCTACAAAAAATTCATGAAAAATACCTATTTTCACGACCTTTCAAATCAAAATACTCCCTTAATTTATTATTTGTTATTAATATATTGTTGGTAATTACATATAAGTAATTAGAAACCATATAGTACAAAATATAGTTTCAATATTCAAATTATTGTAATAATGAAGAAATCAATTATTTACAATATATTTACACTTTCTTCTGTGTCTGTATCGTATGTATTATTGCAAACAAGTTTCTTTGCACCTTTACATTTCTTTTGCCGATTTTTTACAAGCTTATCTTTCACAAGTGTGATATGTCAAATACAGACAAGATTTTTGCACGCTTATCTGTTATAAGCGTAATGTCAAATGCAAGATTTTCATAATCAAACGTTCAACATATTTTCGACATTTTTCTACAAACGAGGGACCAGCAATATCGTCCGCAGCATGTAGCCTCATAGGCCAGTCAATTTACGGTTTTAATCGAATTTGAATTCGGAGGTTTAATTTATGTGCCATTCGATATAGTAAATGGCACTGCAGATATAAACATATCAATTTTGTGCTTTGTAAAAAAATAAATTATTAAAAATTGGTCCCTTTCGACCTTTTACTCGAAACGCTGCGAAAACCGTTCGAAATACAGCAAAATTGCACAAAGATAATTTTGTAGAGAATTAAATTTCCTATAAAAAGATCCGGGAGGATCCACGGAACAGAACCAAAAGATCGTGCACATAGCACGGAACAGAACCAATAGAGCGTGCACATAACGCGTTACCCATCAGAAATTTTCGTGGACATGGCTACGTAGTTCAATGTGCACGTTTTGTGCACATAGAGGCGCTCATGGACGGGGACCACCTAAAGCCCTGTGTCCACGATGCAAGAACTTGGTCCAAGTTTTGGTTTAAGCCAATGAAACTGCTGCGTTTCTGTAAAAGCTGCAAGTTGATTGGCTTAAAGCAAAACTTGGACCAAGTTCTTGCATCGTGGACACCGGGCATAAAACGCGGGCATGACCACTCTCATCCTTCTCTCTGGTCCAAGTTTCGGTTTAAAGCCAATCAACTTGCAGTTCTTACAGAAAAGCAGCAGTTTCATTGGCTTAAACCAAAACTTGGACCAAGTTCTTGCATCGTGGACACCGGGCTTTATGCCCTGTGTCCACGATACAAGAACTTGGTCCAAGTTTCGGTTTAAGCCAATCAACTTGCAGCTCTTACAGAAAAGCAGCAGTTTCATTGGCTTAAACCGAAACTTGGACCAAGTTCTTGCATCGTGGACACCGGGCTTTAGGCCCGGTGTCCACGATGCAAGAACTTGGTCCAAGTTTCGGTTTAAGCCAATCAGCTCTGTAAGAGCTGCAAGTTGATTGGCTTAAACCAAAACTTGGACCAAGTTCTTGCATCGTGGACACCGGGCATTAAAGCCTTGTGTCCACGATGCTAGAACTATGTCCAAGTTTCGGTTTAAGCCAATCAACTTGCAGCTCTTACAGAAAAGCAGCAGTTTTATTGGCTTAAACCGAAACTTGGACACAGTTCTAGCATCGTGGACACAAGGCTTAAGAAGAGTCTGGACACCGTCACTGTGGCGGGCCGTGGCGGCCATGTTTGGGATGAAACCGGAAGTTCATGGCCATAAGGCGCGAAATGTTCAAATACTATTAAAATAGATGCAAACCAAAATACTTGTTTTTGATAATTTTTTTTTATGTTAGCGTTAATGTAACAGATATTTTCTTTCAAGAAGACATAACTATTTTTAAAATGAAATTTATTAAAGTGGGAATGGAATTTATTTATGATTAAGAATAATAAGAATCTTATTCATGAAGATAATAAAATCATAAGTTATACATGCATTAAGTGCTAAATGGATAAAAAACAGGTAGAATAATGTCCATCAATGCATTATTAATTATGTTGCAACCTATATAATATTATATATATATATATATATAAATTTTGTATGTATATATATATATATATATATATATATATATATATACACATACAAAATTTAATACAATATTGTATGCATGGCATGTGGTATGAAGAGATGGAAAACTTTATTGTCTCCATATGTGAAGCTCAATTTTGGATATTTTAATCCCATATTAGTTAAGTGGATGATACCTAAAAATAAAATTTGGATTAATACACAGCAAGTCTTTTAGTTACTTATATTTTATTTTTATTTCTTGTATTATATATTATTTTGTTATTTTAATCAACGTAAAATATAATTTGTAAGTACAACGAATGTAATACAATGAATAAATGTAATACAATGAGTAATACTTGACAAAAATAAAACTTTGAACATAAATTTTACATATAAATATGTGAAAATAACATTTAAATAATAATATAATATTTTAAAAATAATATTACACTTTTTGAAAAGAATAACTACGCATATCACATTATGACTAATGTTTATGTTAAAAACATGTTTTACTTATTCACTCTACTATGCATAGCCATAGTTTTGCTTGAAAATGAGGTCTTTGACATTTTAACTTTGGAAGATTTAATTTTAACACGTAACGCATAGAATCGCAAAATTATTTTTTCTTTTAAATTGTGGCATGCTGGTAAAAAATAATTAATTTTATGAAATTGATGTACGAAAAACTGTTTTAAATTAATGTGTTTTTGTAAACGCATATAGTCGTAATATTTTCTAAAAATGGTTTCCATTTCAAGAAAAAATTTGAAAGTACGCTGATTAAGAAAAAATAAATTACATTCTTTACGACGCCTTATTTCTGTTAATCGATTGTAATAAAAAGAAGGTGATTGGTTAGAACCTGTTTGTTGCATGCAGTTTTCACAAGTTCTTTGATTTTGTTTAATACTACTCATAATGTACCCGGCAATATTATGTAAACAATTCTTTTCAGTTTTAGAAAGATTAATCTCTTTTTCAGGCAAGTTGAGGATACAATTTTCAATTTCGCTTGCAGATGGCTCATTCTCGATAACATGCGTGTTTCGACTTTGTTGCAAAACATTCAGGAATTCATTGAAAAACTGTCGATTATCTTCAAAATAGCTACTCTTAGATACATTTTTCATATAATGAGCAACCAAAATTAATTTCAAATTGTTTTTGAACTGGAGAGCATTTGGAATAACGTTTTTCATTCTAACAACGGAAAATCAATTCTCAATGCAGTCTTGCGTAAATCTTCCTGAGAGTACAAACTGGAAACCCGTTTCATTCAAAAGATACTGTGATAATTGAAGGAATGATGTGGTTGACATTAATACAGCAGTTTGAATTGGTTTCCATACGGACGGTATTCCAATTTCCACTTCATTAAACATACTAATAATTGTATTTAAAAACTCAACTGTTTCATAATATTTCTGTGGTTTTAACATAGACAAAGCTAATACAGGGTTACGATTAGTCATCAGATCAAACCACTTTGTGATTTGTTCAACAAACCACGATGTTGTTACATAGTCCAATTTAGCGGTTTCTTCTGATAAAAGTATGAGTCCAGAGCTTACATCATGACTCAACACACTTGTTGAGTTTGTAACGCGCATTTTACCGAAATGTTGATTAGGGTTCAAGTTTTCATCCTTTAATTTTCGAGCTGGTTTCAATTCCATATCTTTTTGAAAATTAGATAAATCTTTAATGTGATCTATTAAAACTCTATTAGATGGTAAGTTGTGTTTATTTACAATATCTTGTGAAAGTTTAAAAACTCGGTTATTAAGTAAACAACATCTAATGTTTTTAAAAATATGAACTGCATCAGGAAAAAAATGAAGTTTGCGAGATTTATCACATGGATGTTCACAGAAAGTTTGAATAGTTGAGTATCGGGAAACATTTACTCCAAACAGTTTCCACATACTTTGATTTGATCCTCCCATATCTGAGGTAACAGCGTGTACTCGCAGACCGATGTCTTCTGCTTTGTTAATAATGTCTTCAATAATAGATTTAAAAACTTGAGCATGTATAGAGCCAGATGTAAACTCATATCCAACAATCTGTTTCCATCGACTGGCAATTCCACCAAGCAAAAAAACTAATGCATGATTCGCAAAAGGTTTTTCGCTGTGAGTATTTATTTGTATATTACTCTCAGTTGCATTAGGTATTGTGGATTTGCCGAGAAATGTATTTGTCGACGGACAATAAAACTCTCCAGGTGTTATGTTCATCTCATCCACGATAACAATGCAATCTTTATCTGTATTGTTTTTAAATTGAGCTACTTTGAGTTTCAAAAATTTAAATATTTCATTAGAAATACCAGGTAAAAACTTTAAATTTTCTAAATGACGTCTTAGAGTACGAAGAGAAGGCAATGGATAATTTTTTCGAAGTAATTCTTCGTATCCATGCGATCCGCAAGCAAACTTTAAACCATAAGCTGTGGTTAATGTGTCGTTACACCAACGCGGCATTTTTTTGTATATAGTCAAAAGTTTAATCTGATCTTTGTTAAATAGCTTATTTATAGCTTTCACCTGTTGTAGTCTCTTCAGTTTTATTTTTATTTTCTGCAACTGTATATTTATTCCTCTTCTGCTTCTCTGACTTTGCAACAAAAGCTTCTTCATTCTTTCCAATCTTTGTTTATATTCAAGAAATGTCTTAGGATTTAACGCCAACTCAGCTTTTTCATTTTCTTCTTCTTTACACTCCTCTTCCACGTTATTATTTTGTGGCAGTTCCGAAATCTCGACTGTATTTACTTGGTTCGTGCTTTCAGTACTTGTTAACAAATTCTTTTCCTGGGTAGAAACTTCTTGAAAAACAGAAAATATATTGTTATTATTTATCTGTTGTAAATAAAAAAAACTTGTTATTTAAAAAGAGAAAGATATTCAAATATTTTTACATAGTAATGTAAATAAGTTACAGATTTTAATTTAATTGTATCATGAATTTGAATCATTACTTTGCTGACAATTATTATTTTGTATCATTTCTGTTCGGATTTGAGCTGCTTCTCCAAATATTGTGGGTATAGCTTTCCATTTTAATTTTTTAGTTCCATCTATTCTTACTTTCTCCCATTGATCGTCATCAAAATGAACCTATGCGAAGAACAAAATAAAAAAATATAAAATATAGAAAAAATGTGTGTGTGTGTGTGTGTGTGTGTGTCAATATATTACATAACATACTTCACACAAACGCGAATCTTTTTTGGGCTGCCAGTTATTACGTCCTATATTATTTATCCACACAGTTCGTACTTCGTTCTCTTTCGGAAAGCTACACATTTTAATATTCTGTGGGATGTATTTTTGCAATTTTCAGCAGCACAATAAGGCATTTTAATACTGCAATAATAAAAAATAGGTTAATATAACCTACACATATGTTACAAATTTAATTGTATTGATTTGTACAAATTTCATGCATTTATCTATTTATTTTTTAAAACATGTTAATCACAAGAAACACACAAACTCACTTGCTTCTCTTTTAACACACTTCGTAAACTTTATAATCATCATTTTTACGCGCACATCTACGGATCATCCCAACCAAGGAAACTTCCGGTTTCATCCCATACATGGCGGAACCAATCCGAAATCAGATGGGCGGTGTCCAGACTCTTCTTATAGGGACTCTAGTCAGTGCAGCGTCGAACGACACGTATCGATAAAAGCTATTCTATTGTTACGCCCGCGCTGAAACGGCCCTTAACTCCGAGCTGAAGCGAGCGGCCGCTCCGCAGAACCTTCAAGCCGTAGCGCGTCCCTTGACAACGGGGACGCATAGAATGATTGATTTAATTACCGCCTGTCAGATTGATCTGGTGACTCAAATCGTTCGGTCCGGTTTCCCAGAACTCTCTTGTATTCCGTTTTGAGTTTAAATAAACCCGAGTTCCTATTTGTATAACGAGAGTGGTTATTTCTGCGATCCCGGGAGTACGCGGACGCGTTCGTGAGTCCGCGCGTCACGAATAGCGAACGGAGCGTAACACTATACGCGCCTCAACGACGAACGCGTTTCGACGACCATCGGTCATCACCGACAATGTCGGTTATGACCGACAACTTTTATCGAGTAATTGTTTAGATGGGGAGGACCACCTTGGATGACCTTGATATGTACTTTAGTATGTTGTCAAGGTCACCCTCCTGAGTGACCTTCAGAAGGTTTCAGCCCGCGCTCGTTATTCGTTAAAAAGTTATTAACAAAAAAAGTTTGGAAAATATAGCAGCTATTTTGAGTATTGGAAGGCATAAATGACTAATATTATGTTTTTTTTTTTTTTAATCAGAGAATACTTTATTTCTCGAGAAAGTCTCTGTTTTACGAAAACACAACATATTTAAAGCAGTAAATTGTTGATAAATTAAAGTCTTTTTGTTAAGGATGTATTACCTATACCTTCCCAGCCAAAAGTACAGTAATCTGAGAAATCCAATATATACCAGTTGTATGCATACTTTAACGGCTTACTACTATTTAATATCATAACAAGGACATTAATGTTACTGATTTAAGTGATTTTAACCAGTTTTTATGATTATTAACAGCGTATTTGTTAATATTCTTAATAGAGGCTCAAAATTTCTGGCTGGGAATCTTCCCTGAATCTAACTGCTAGAAATAAAAATCATACATGTATAATGTCCCAGGTAGCAAACATAAGTCATTTTGACGTCAAATTTTGGTCAGTTACTGACCATTCCTGACGTCACTAACTGACGGCATAATGACGTTAAAATGACGGTCTAATGTCACAGACAATTGACGTCATTTTCTGACGTCTTATTGACGGCAAAAATAGGTCCATTGTACGACATAACGGTTTCTAGAAATGTTTTTTATGAAATTATAATGTTAAAATGTCTACTTAATAAACGTTTATTTAAAAATGTTCTTTTTCTTTATCTAAAAAAAAAAAAAAAAAAAAAAGCCTCTTTAACTGGTTTCGTTACATGCTCTCAAGGCGGTCACCCATCCTAGTACAGTACCGTGCCCGTGTTGCTTGACTTCGATGATCCAGTGGACAGTGACGATCTTCTCACCCTGATGCTTCCTTATTAACTGTACTTGTCTATAACAGGTACATCTTTAACGTGTTCTAAAATCTTGTAATGATAATCTTCTTGATAGTTATAACACTGCATGAAATAGTTATTATAAAACTATAATCACACGCAACTACATCCACTTATACCATAAATTCGCCACTTCAATCATATAGTTGCGAAACAAACATATTATAGTTAATTTTGTGGTTTTTATTTTATTATTACTTTATTATACAATATTAAGAAGTAAAAATAGTTATATTACAAAAAGACCTTATTTGGACGACTTTAAGACGTCTTTAAAATGACGTCTTTAGATGGTCTAAGAAATGACGTCTTATAAACGTCCATTATTAGTCGCCGATGTCATAGACCAAAAATGACTAAAAATAGACGTCATAATGACGTTATGGAATAACGTCAGTATAATGTCATTTTTAAAGACATAGTCGCTTTTTGGTCATTTAACGTCATTTGTACAAACATGACTAGTATTTGACGTCAAAATGACATGTGCTTGCTACCTGGGGTGGATAAAGACAGAAAGTAACGGTTAAATATGATCAAAAATATCACGCAATAGTATAAAATATTATTATAAAATGAAAATAATACGCTAAATACGAGAATAAAAAATATAAATATCGAGCAAATAACACAAGAAGACGCGTGGCAACACCGCTCGATTTTAACTGTTGGTTGCACTGAACGCCCGACTGCTATCACATGACTGTTATAGTTGTATATTGACAGCTGTATTAGAAAAGTGAGGTTTAATAAAAAATGTCGAAGTACGATTGCTACGATTTTCAGCCCGCGGCAATCTTCAAGTTACGTCGCATAATATTATAGCATAGAGCGCGCAATGCGACGTTGCCACGTCTTTAGGCGTCTTCGGCGTCAAACGCCAAAATCCGCGAGAGTGCTGCAGTTTTTACTTTTTTTCTCAGAAACTAGTCAGTGAATCATCGTGAAATTTATAGAGAACCTGTGCCAATGTATCCTCTATACACCGTAATTTTTCCGGGATTTGTTCTCTATTTTCTCTTTACATTCTGAATGCATATGTTTGATAAACTGTCAATCTCCATAAGAACGCATACAAAATTAAAAAATTAATATCTTTTAAACGAGTCAGACAATCGATCTGAAATTTAACACAGGTTTTTAGGACATATAAGTGCACAATCTCTGTAAATTTCAACTTGATCCCTTTATTTTAACTGAACGGACATACATCCTTAATGCAGTGAATACTTTATTTCGCGAGAAAGTCACTGCTTTACGAAAACACAACATTTAAAGCAGTAAATTGTTGATAAATTAAAGTCTTTTTGTTAATGCAGTGAATACTTTATTATTTCGCGAGAAAGTCACTGCTTTACGAAAACACAACATTTAAAGCAGTAAATTGTTGATAAATTGAAGTCTTTTTGTTAAAGCAGAGAATACTTTATTTCGCGAAAAAGTCGCTACTTTACCAAAACACAACATTTAAAGCAGTAAATTGTTGATAACTTGTATATTGAATATATGTGAGTATTGGAAGGCATAAATAACTAATATATATGGCGAAATAGTTCACGCATACACTTTCCACGCGAGACGAGTTGTCACATGGGTTCGTGGCGCGCTTTACAAGCTCGTTTATATATATATATATATACGAGCTTATATATATATATATATATATATATATATATATATATATGTATACATAAAGTTATTAACAAAAAAAAATTTGAGAAACGAGCTTGTAAAGCGCGCCACGAACCCATGTGACAACTCGTTTCGCGTGGAAAGTGTATGCGTGAAATATTTCGCCATATATATTAGTCATTTATGCCTTCCAATACTCAAAATAGTTGCTATACTTTCCAAACTTTTTTTGTTAATAACTTTTTAACGAATAACGAGCGCGGGCTGAAACCTTCTGAAGGTCACTCAGGAGGGTAAGGATTCAGGGCTTGCAGCATTGTAAATAAAATGGCACACGAGTTTCTCGCTTGGGAACTATTACTGTTACAAAACAGAGTACGAAATATAGAGCGTCGTCAACAAAGGAGGGAGTGGCGAAATAATCACGATCCATTCGAATTATCGGATGACACGTTTATTGACTTATATAGAGTAAGTCCAGAAATTGCTCTGGGTTTGATCGACATTTTAGGACCACGATTGCAACGTCAACGTATATATGGTCTTAGCATAGAACATCAGGTATGAATTATTTAAATATTTCTTGTATAAACTTTATAAACTACATTACTTATTCTTTATCACTTTATCTGATCACATAATAATAAGTAATGTAGTTTATAAAGTTTATAATACATGTATGTAACTTTTAAATATACAAGGTGTCTGGTCATGACATTTAGCAGAACGTTTATTTTGTAATTTTGTGACATTTGATGTTGATTCAATATGCTGTATGGGAAAAATGTTATTCGTTAGACATTAAGAATTTAGATATATGACAACAATGATGTAGTTTTTCAGTTAACTAAAATAAATTTATAATGGTAATGTTATACATGTTATATATTATATTTGAAATTATAATTGAATTAAAGAAATGTTATTTTTATAGGTATTAACTGCTCTGCGGTTTTATGCAGTTGGGTGTTACCAACGTGCAATTGGAGAACAATGGGATATCGCTGTTAGTCAACCTACTGTTAGTAGATGCGTACGAACTGTGACCAACCCGGGAAAAAATATTCATATCTGATCATATATGATCATATATGAATGGCCATATATGGTCAGATATGGAAATTGGCCAGATCTGAGGATATATGATCTGGTATTATTGTATATGTTAATATCTGATCAGGTATGATCAGGTACGAACTATATATTTATCAGGTATGGACATATATATTTAAGTAAGTTTCAAAAAATTGTTATATATCTTCAAAAGTTATTTTTTAAGAGTGTGCCACTTTATTATAAAGGTAGACTCCACGATACAACTAATACAAAAATTGTGCCGCTCCATAGTGCGAAACAGCTAGTGTCGTGTCTTTTGATACCGTTCTTATAACACTGTTTGTCAAATTTTAAATACGAGAAACAGATCCCATCGAATGCCATCTATCGAATACTTTTGAGATGCAACATCTGATCTGATCATATATAATCTTATATGACTATATAGTTTCATATATGATTATATATGCTCTATATATGGGTTTGTAAAACTTATATCTGTTCATATCTCATTTATATATGTTGATATACTGTCAGATATGAATATTTTTCCCGGACATTTTATTCGCGGATATAAAAGTCCGGGAAAAATATTCATATCTGACAGTATATCAACATATATAAATGAGATATGAACAGATATAAGTTTTACATGCCCATGTATAGAGCATATATAATCATATATGGTTATCTACCGCCATATATGATCAGATCTTGTGTCATGTATAATGTACGATGTGATCATATATGGCGATAGATAACCATATATGATTATATATGCTCTATACATGGGCATGTAAAATTTATATCTGTTCATATTTCATTTATATATGTTCATATACTGTCAGATATGAATATTTTTCCCGGACATTTTATATCATTATATCCCAATCTCGTCATATATAGACAGATCTGATCATGTTTCATATCATTTCCGGCCGTATATGAACATATACAATCATATACAGCATCGTGTCTTGTCATATATGATCATATACAGTGTCGATACAGTTATGTATGGCCACATATAATTATATCTGATAATACATGGCCGAACATTCTTTATATACGACCATGTGAGGCCAGATACGATTATGTATAGTGTCATATCTGCTACACATAATAATATGTCTGACCATATATGAACTTATATGATCAGATCTTGTGTCATGTATAATGTACGATCTGATCATATATGGCGATAGATAACCATATATGATTATATATGCTTTATATATGGGCATGTAAAACTTATATCTGTTCATATCTCATTTATATATGATCATATATATATCATATATGTTTATATATGTTCATATATTGTCAGATATGAATATTTTTTCCCGGGAATGCTGTTAATGACCTCTTATTTCGCCGTTGGGTACGATTTCCCATGACGGACATTGAACGCTTTGCAGCTAAAGAAAAATTTAGAACTGTACCTCAACCCTTTATGAATACTATTGAAGCAATTGATTGTACGCACATAAATATTTTAGCACTTCGACAACATGAGGAGGCTTACGTGAATCATTGGGGTGATCATACACTCAATGTCCAAGCGGTACGTATAGTACTTACCACAAAATACATTTGTAATAAATGTTATAACTAGAAAAATGTTTTTGTAATTATAATTTGTTCCATTATGTTGCAAATAAAATTTTTAATATTATTTTCAGATTTGTGATCCTGAATTAAAAATATTGAATGTGAATGCACGATATCCAGGTGCCCGCCATGACGCGTATATTTGGTCAAATTCCCCCGTACGTCGAGTCATGGAACGACGATATAACAATGGAGAGCGCAATACTTGGCTGATAGGTAATGGTTGTATGTTATAAAACTACACATATAAATATAATACATATTATATTTATATATAAAGTTATATGTATTTTTTGTTCAATAAATTTTGTTATATTATGTGTGTGTGTGTGTGTGTGTAATATGTATATAGTATACAATGTTTATATACGGGTGCCTTATTTTAAATGATATGGCCGAATATCTTCGATCCTATTGATTTTATAAACAAATGTTTCAAATAAAAGTTGTATATATTGTACATAAACAAAAAAATTTATAAATATACGTTGTTTACAGGTGACGATGGTTATGGACTTGAACCGTGGCTATTTACGCCTTTAAAGCATGAAATACCAGATTCTTCGAGATATCAATATAATGAAGACTTGTGCAGCGCAAGGTCATGTGTCGAACGCTTATTTGGTGTGTGGAAAGCAGTATTTAGATGTCTATCGGCACAAAGACAGTTAATGTACGAACCTGATATGGCTGGTAAAATAGTCAATGCATGTGCTGTACTACACAACATGAGAATTGCACATCGTATACAAGACATAGAAGTTGATGAACAAGAAATTTTACATCACATACAGATGAACGATAGAGCTGTTAGACAGGATGAAGCTTTACCAGGGCGAGCAATTGCAATTCGCATACAAGACAATTTCATTACTCGTCATTATGGTAAAATGTAAAATAGAACAATACGTGCGAAGCTGGATGCACAATGAAAAACACAGGCAACAGGAACAGGGAATAACAGACAGATTTTCAATCTATCGGAAGCCGTGTATCAATGCTATAACATTGATACACGGCTCCCGATGGGTTGAAAATCTGCCTGTTATTCCCTGTTCCTGTTGCCTGTACTTTTATATTGTGCATCCAGATTATTGACATATCCTTCCCCTATCTCAACCCTGGAAAAAAAGATTATATATAATTATATATAAATATATATAATTATATATGAATTTTGTCTCTATATGATCATATATAATTATATATAATTATATATAATTATATATAATTTTTTTCCCGGGAAGTCACTTTTCTTGTAATATAGACTACGCTTTAATTTGTCATAGATACATTTACAATATATATGTATATATTTGTAAGTTTCAATATCGCTTCTCTCCTCTCGAATACTCTAGCCTCGACGATAAAGATGAGTTTAATGGATGTGCGACGATAGCGGTGCATTACAGTATATTTCGTCTTGTTTTTTTCCGCACATGCTTATACACATATATTTCTGCTGATCTCTCATTACAATATTATACGCCTCTCTCAACAAGAAAAATACACGTCTGTTTTTCATACGTCACGAGAATTCAATTTACTTCTTTCCAAATCTGCACAGAACGCAACATTGAGATTCCTTTTTAAGATTCGAGCACATAGTTCTCTAAGCGAGATGTGTTTCATATATATTATATACAAAGAAAACCTAACTTCCTTACGTGCTATTTCCTTACGATACAATTAAGGTAATCTATACTACGTATACTAATAACAGAGCGGCTCGATAATTATTGTACACAAAAAATCCTCATCGGTTTCCACTGGCAGGTGTCCTCTTCTATGAGTTCGACGATTAATTCGCTAACCGGACCGAACGGAAGGATCAACGGGAGACCCGACACGACTAGACGACACTTGGCGAGTTGTGGATCCGACATGCAGCTACAGAGAGGGAGGACACCCGTCATCGACTAAATTAACAACGCAAATAATTAAATATTGTATGATTCCGTATTCCGACGCATACGCACGCACACAACGCATGCACGCATTTATACGCTGACGAGGAGAATTTTCTGTGTATAATAATCACATAATGTATATAATAATTATAACACAGTATTTATAACGAAAATGAAACTGCACTGTTTTCCGACAAAAACAAAATCGTATTATAAGAAATAAACTAGTGCTAGATCACAAGTTTTCTGACAAAAACAATGTCGTATTAAAAAATAAACTAACGCTATAATTTTATCACAAGTTAAGGCCATTGCACGTAACAAAGATTTAACCATAATCGTAAGGCCGTAAGAAAATAAACCAATCACAATCGATTATTCTCCTCGCGCACGAAGAATAATCGAGTGTGATTGGTCTATTTTCTTATGGCCTTATGATTACGTTTGATTACGATTGGCCTTTATCCAACAGAAATTATGACTACGTCTACACGGCCCGATTTATGCCGAACTTATAACATCAATGTTACAATTTCGGCGTAAATCGGGACTAGTAAACGTGGTCTTATTGCATATTATAAGACATAAACTGTAAGAAATCGATTATAACATGACTGTAGACTCTAACTCTATTTTAAGGCCTGTGGCCACGATGCTAGAATTTGGTCTAAGTTCTTGGACCAAGAGGAAGTTACTGAACCTTGGACATTGAAATTGGATGCAAAACTTGTGTGTCCACAGTCCAAATTTCAGTAACTTTCCTTCGGCCCGAGAACTTGGACCAAGTTGTAGCATCGTGGACACAGGCCTTTACAGACTGTAATAAATAATTTATTCTCAAAATCACTCTATTTTATCTAATAAAATAGTGAGAACCTTATTAATTTGTCCCTCTATTGCGATCCTTTTTTCTTCAATTTCAAGATGCTTTTCTTCCAATAATATGCGTTGGGAGTCATTTTCTGCAATCTTCATTCGTTGCCTATGTCTCCTATTCATTCCCCAACCGGCAACCGCGGCAGATCTCCGAGCTCGTACCTGGCCTGCTGTCGGCGCAGCCTCTCCCAACAGGCGTTCAGGGTCCGCTCCACGGCCGGCCCGTACTCCGTCGAGTCGGCGTAGTGCGCGAGATTACCGCCGCCCTGCTCGGCACCGCCGCCGCCGCCGCCGCCGCGCTCCGTCATCGCCTGACCGTAGTGCACCAGGTTGCGATCGGCGGCGGGCGAGTACGGAATCAGCGGCCGGTGGTCGCCGTAACTCCTGGAGGACTGCCTGCTCATATCGCTCTGTCGACGGCCGTCCTCGTCGGACATGTCCGACACCCTGGATCTCGCCGACGATGCCGCCGATGCCGCTACCGATGCCGCCGTTGTTGTTACCTCTCCCCTATTCTTTCCAATTCGTTGCCTATGTCTTCCTATAAAATAACGAATCACGATAACATTGTATGAAATACGTTAGTGTATTTAACAAAAATACTAATAAACATGTAAATTAGCATTAGCAAACTATTCATCAGTGCGTAATATTTTTAGTTTATATTTCAAATATTTATTTATATAAAAATAGAAAAAATGTTGTTAAATAATTATATAAAACTATTTATCAAAATTGATTGATACATGTATATATTATGCATATTTACTTACGATTACGCTGAATTTCTTTATACGCCCTTTGGTTCTTCGCCGATGAGGTACAGTTTGCGAATTAGGTGCAACATTTTCTTGAGCAGCAATGTCTTCAACATTTTTTTCATTTCTTTCATTTCTGCATACCGTATTATTCTGCATCGTATTAACGACATCATTATAGCACAGTTCGTCATCTTCTCTTTCCATCCTTTCAAGCGTTTCATTTTCTTCACAAGTAGGAGGTAAATGGTTATCTAAACATATATGACAATTTTAATGAGTTTCAAACCATATTTGAGCTTCAACATATGGCAATATGTATAATTTTCTTATCAATCTTCTAAATTTTCTTACTATTAATAGACGTACCAACAAGCATATCTTCAATAGACGCCGCTGTAGGTATATAATCTAATACCTCTGTTTCTCCTCTTTCTAATCTTTGTTAATATTCCTGTAAAACCATGTACACATTTCTGTATATAGTTCATTTTATTTAAAGCAACTAACAACACAAACTTTACAAATGAGGATAAGAATTGACAATAACAGCCAGGCGCAGTAAATAGGGCGCATATGTATTTTATTATGATACAAAAATAATTAAAATCTCTGAAGAAATAGAGTGGTATAATCGAGTACGTTCCGACACTTTCTTTAAGTAATTTTGCAGCGCATGATATTAGCAAATTGCAACAAGATCATATTATTCAAATTTTTACGCAGTCAAACGGTTAAAAAGGCTTATAAATATTCAAAAATAGCACATCAGCTTTTTGACTATTTGTAAGTCTTTTCAACCGTTTTTGACTGCGTAAAATTTTGTGCGCGCGCGCGCGTGTGTGTGTGTGTGTGTAAGTTAATGTAAGTAACTTAGGTGTATATGTTATACAAAATAATATACCTCTTCTTCTGGAATACTGTCAGGACAGTTGACAGATCCTTGGACATATTCCAAACCCATACAGGCAATGACACGCTGGTCTATCACACTCAAGGGTTCCCAATCAGCAGACAATATTTTTTAAATGTTTTTTAAATATTTTTTTTTCAGTATTTATACATTGTTACAGTTTATTGTACAAATAATATTTATTTAATGTTTATTAAACGATTATTTTACATTAATTATTAATTTAAAATAATGTTTAAGAAAAAATATTTATTTAATGTTTATTTAATATTTAGGTCACATTAATTATTCATTTGCAATAATAATTTTAAAAAACATTTATTTCACATTTATTCAACATTTATTTAATATTTATTTTACATTAATTATTAATTTAAAATAATGATTTTGAAAAAATATTTATTTAACGTTTATTGATTAATATTTATGTCACATTAATTATTCGTTTGCAATAATAATTTAAAAAAACATTAATTTCACATTTATTCAACATTAAATTATTTACATTATTGTGAAATCAAATATAAAAATCAAATATAACACAAATTTTTAAAATCATTAAAAAAACCTTTCAATGTATAAACGTTTCTCAAATATTAAAAAAACATTTTTTTAAATGTTAAAACAAACGTTTACTAAACGTTAAAATAATATTTTTCTAAACGTTATATAAAATAATATTATTTTAACGCCTGACTCTAATATATTTTACTGTGGACAATGTTGTATCAATTTAACCTGATCCTATCTTAGATATCCGACATTAAGAAAAAATTATATTGCGTATATCCAATTCAAAATTTTATTACTCTTTTTAAACTAAATTTGTTTCTTAAAATGATTTTTGAAAAATTATATATTTGCGCTGGTTATGACATATGTAGACTATATATAACACTTACATCAAATTAAGAAGTAGTCTACCACGTAAGGCAGTTGACTCACGATCCAGAGGTCCCGAGGTCTCGAGTTCGAATCCCACTAAGGTAAGTGTGTTTTTACTGTTTTTCAAATACGAGAAAATATTTATAATCATAGATTACATCTCTCTTAAGAAACAAATTTCGTTAAAAAATAGTAATAAAATTTCGAAATAAATATGATTTTTTTTATGTCGGGATATTTTTCTAAACGTTAAAATAATATTTTTTAAACGTTAAAATAATATTATTTTAAACGTTAAAAAAAATGTTTTTTTAATGAAAAAAAGCGAACTTATCCCATTATTTTTAACGTTTTTAAAAATGTTTGAAAAATGTTTTTTAAATGTTTTTTAAAAACATTTTTTAAATATTATTTTGCTGATTGGGTAGCGTTAATAATGTCGAGATATTGTATGACAATGCAAGTCATTATTATCCGTAAAGTCTGTGGTTCAATTCCAGCCTTATTATACAATGTATTCCTCGATTAAGAAAGTATAATATATATGTATATATATGTATTTCCTTTTTATTAAATAGATTCAGAATTAGTTTTTCTCACAATGAGATCTACAGTGGAAGAACAACTTAACCTAATAACATCAGGTTTTTGAGATCTATATATATATATATATATATATATATATATATATATATATATATATATAATTACGATGTACAATTACAGGATAAAAGGAAACTCTGTTTTATTAATAAAACAACTAAAAATCTCCAACTATGTGTTTTGTATATCAGCTTTCGTCATGATATTAGAAAAACATTGTGCAGTAATCTTCAAACCAGTCGTCACACAAGCCCTTTACCATACCTGACCTTATCCGTTGGTAACAACCAAAGCAGTATTCTCTCCTGCTTGTGGCACTCTTCAAACAGTTACACTTTGAACACAGCATTACTTAAAGCAGAACGTTTGTATGAATATACTCATATACTATTGTAACTTGTCTACTGCATGTGTATCTTACATAGATTTATTAAGATAAATTAAGATTTAAGACTTAGTTTTATAAAAAATTGAATATTAATTATATTTTACACATAAGGAAATGTATATATATATATATATATATATATATATATATATATATATATATATATATATATATACATATACATATATATATATATGTATAAATAAATAAAAATATTTAAAAAACAAAAATTTTTAAATTAAAAAGTATTTTTTGTAGAATATAATAAAATAATATAATACTACACACACACAAACACACACAAACACACACACACACACAATATATGTATATATATATATATATATATATATATATATATATATTTTTTTTTTTTTAAGGATAAAAAGATACTAAATTTATAATAATTTTAAAAACATTTTTTAAAATATTTAATTAAAATATTATGTGTGTTAAGTGTTTAAACATAGGCTCCTTCAAGAAGAAATAAGAAATGTACAAACTTATAAATTATATTCGATCTATTAACTTATTTGTGTCCTATATTTCTTTTTCTTGTTTTTTTGTACTTTTTTGTAATGTTTTAAGCTACATTTATTATTATTTATTATAGATATTATATTTGTTTATTTATTTGTTTACTTTTTTTTTCTTTCTCTTATCTTCTTAATTTATTACTTATTCATGTATATATATATTCACTAAACAATTAATTTTTAACTTTTTAATTACTTAATTTATTTTTAATTTATTTTTAAGAATAACAATTTAATAACATTGAACATCTTAATAAATACAATAAAAATTATAAATTTATTAATTACAAATTTTTTTCACAAATTTTGATGTTGAAGGTGCAGCCTTGTTCTGCCCCTGAAAAATAAAATAGTATATAAATCCTTTATTATTTATTATTATCATTTATTATTATATATTGTTATTATTTATTATTATTATTTATTATTTATTGTTATTGTTATTGTCATGTTAATTTTGTAGCTATTTTATAATTATTAAAGCCAAAATGTTCGATATTTTACAAATGTACTAAATCAATTACAATTATGTTTTATGGATGTCTTTTTATTTCAACGTATACTGTAAAAAATTTTGGCATGCAATTTCACGCTTCTGATATCACCAAATCAAACAAGGATAGAAGTAACCAGTAGACAGAAACCTTAATATTTTTTAGAATTATACCTGCTGTAATAAATTATCATCCAGTTTTCTTTTCTTAGGGGTTTGTATCCCCTTTACCAATTGTCCTAAAGACATACGTCCTTCCAATTTTTCCAGTAAGCTGTAAGAGCATAAAGCTGGTTTTCCAGTGTAATAGTTAGATTAAGGTCATAAGAAAAATGGTTGAGCAGACCATACAAAATGAGGTTCAAGAATTCCGTTGACGGCCTAACTCTACGCCCTATTACACTGGAAAAACCAGTTTTATTCTGACGTCTTACAACCTAATCCACTATTCCTGCTGGTAGACCCCGCATTAAGGTGAAATTTCATGGGCAGTGAAAAGCAGCAGCAGATCGTACTCATTGGCTACAAAATAGAGAAGTTCTCGAGTTTTTAGAACTTCTCTATTTTGTAGCCAATCAGTACGATCTGCTGCTGCTTTTCACTGCCCATGAAATTTCACCTTTATACATTCGTTACAAAAACGTTACAAATGCAACGTTGCAAATTAACCGTGAAACGGAAAATTTAAGTTCCTGGTTGTATAAACATTGTTTTTGGAACGAAAGTTGTAACGTTTCCCTAACGTTTGATGCAAGTTTCACACACGTCGCAAAAACGTTGTAAATGCGATGTTGCACATATAAAGTTTTGCAAACGCCTAAAACACGTTGTAAGTGCAACGTCACATATGTAAGGTAATTGAATCAGGACATTTCTGGTTTCTTTTATGTTATTAAAACGTTTATGCAACCAAACGTAAAATGTCGCATGGCTATATTGCAACGTTACAAAAACATTTCTGTAACAAAATATTGTTTAGCGGGATATTATAATAGTATACATATATATATGTATAATATTTTAGAAACTTAAAAAAATGTAATAAATTGTTTAATTTATTATTATTTGATTTATTATTATTTTTAATAAATAAAAGCTTATTTTTAATTTGAAATATTATATTGGCAATACTTTCAATTGCGACATTTGTCATAAAATCACTGATTTAAGAATTCTTTGACATTTTGTATTCACAATAAAAATGTAATTAATATATTCAGTGTAATAATCTATTTTACATTTAAAAATACATTTTATAGACATATTTATCTCAAAACATCATAATATACGTTTGAGAGGAATATATATCTGTAAAATATATTTTTAAATATATCAATTACTGCGGATCTTAACAAGTGACACAGTATCGAGTTTGTAACCAACTTTGTTGTACTTCAGAATGGATGAGTACAAAAATAAGTTCTTTCGAGAAAGATTATTCTGATTCTCACATAATTTCCAATTATACACTGTCATCCTCATCCATTCTCTTTAATTCACATTCTTACTCCTGATTTTGTTTTACTTTATTTCATTTTATTTTATTTTATTTTCTAATCATTCTCTCTCATTCTAGCAAATTTTCCTCTATTCTTACTTGCTTTCTCTTTATCTCTCTGTCTCACATCCCATTGCATTCCTATTATATATAATTTTTATACCGTAATAAGAAAAAAACAAATTACTTACATTAAATGAATCCAAATATATAATTCTTCCTTTTATTTCCTTATTAACCTTTCTTTCCTCTTTTCTTCCTTCTTTCTTATTTACGAAAATGTCTTCCAATGTTTTAAAAATTGAATCTTTACTATGAAGTAAGTTAAAACAAGCGATACAGCGATAAATCACGCCACGAGGCAAACTTCAAGAAGAGATATATAAAGAGTGCGTTCGCGAAACGCACTGTTCATAAAAGAATATTATATCTATATGTATACACATATACCCAGCAAACACCAAGTATTTACATATTAGTTGTAATTTCCTATCTAACAATGTAAATGCAATAAAACACGTGTGTTATATAACATTTACATTGTTGAATAGAAAATTACATGATTACATGATTACATGATAATTATACTTTATACATTTGGTTTATACATTTGGTGTTTGCTGGGATTTACATACACATATTGTATATACATACATACATATATACACACATATACACACACATATGCATACATACACACACATATATATATACATAATAAGTATGAGATTATACGACCGTGTAAGATATACAATCAATGAAGAGGAAAACGCCGTAATCGGTCAGGACTGGATCTTGTTTGTCCGAATATATATTAATTTCTTGAGTGACTTTTAATGTACAATTCTTTTTGCCCTGGTAGACCACGCGCCGTTACTTCCGGACATAACGCAGTCTCAACCAAAGCTAGAACGATACAGTCACACAATTAAATTGATATCAATTTAATCATATTAAAACATGCACAATAATTCGGATTAAATGATGTGATATATATATATATATATATATATATATATATATATCTACATATAGGATAGGATACTGGGAATATAAAGGAAATGTTGCGAATGTTCCTCTTCATTGATTGATACTGGGAATATAAAGGAAATGTTGCGAATGTTCCTCTTCATTGATTGTATATACATACATATTACATATAATAATATTACATATATATAATATATATATATATATATATATATATATATATATATATATATATATATATATTAGACATCCTGTTTACCTATTAAACATCTGGCAGAATAATAACCCTTATAGTGCTGATAAAAATATGCCATTTATCTTCTACTATTCCTTGCATCTCCTTTATCAATCCATCGTAAATAGATTTAGATCGGGCTTCTTGTTAAAATTGGTCGAGTTCAATTCTAAACACTCGTCCATTGATGTCTCAAATATAATCTGACAATATAAATTTATATATATTTAATTGATTATGTATAGAATTAATTCAAAAAAGAAAAGATAAGCTGACATTTTTATATTCATCTGTATAGTAATAAATGTCTGAATGTTATAATATATAATAATATATAATGGTAGGATTTATACTCTAGCTGATTTAAATAAATATCACAATTAAATTAAAATGTTACATTCTATATTTGATTAATTTATAGTTGAAAGAAGAGAAAGAAAGAGAAAGAAAGAACAAATTTACGCACCGGTAAATTTACATTACACTAATAACCTCTTGACAGTCAAAATATTTACTCTCCACAATAAATTTGATTGATCTTGAATCTCAGCAATTCATTAGCAGCGTAAAACCGCTAACTAAAAATAAAATATGACACAAAGTATACGAACAAAAATTATACAAGAGAAAGAAAACATATAGACACATTTTTTATTTTATATATAATAAAATACATTTTCTCTCGGGGGGAATCGAGGATACATGAATATAATAAGCAAACGAGCAGCATTTCCATGTATATCGTTATGTATTTACAATTTGACAACAAAATGTTAAACGTAACAGATAGCCTCGCCCTCGGCCGGAAAGTATAATCGAGGTATCGTTCTAGGAGAGCGCGAGGCCAGAGAGAGCTAAAGGTCTCACATAAATATAATAATATCCGTCATATAATAATTTATTACAATGTGTAATATGTGTATAATATATATATATATATATATATATATATATATATATATATATAATATGTTATTTAAATTTCTTAAACATCTGCTTAACTGTCCGACATATTTTTTTTCTTCTTCCTGTTTAATTACTATTACGTTTAATTATTTACTATTACCAGCTTTGTTCCTTAATCTTTAATATATTCGGGTTGTCCCGTACTTGATGACAATATCGTACAACGCCCACAATATTTACTTTTTACTTGCTTGCGCGTGCTGCTGAAAATTCACGTTCGGCGATACGGCGTCGTACTTTTTCTTTGTGTGTGTGTTATTTTTTTTTCAAAATTCCAATCACGAACGCATATCTGAATCGTTTCGCCATTATTTCTGTCAGACATCACGGCTCCAGGATATTTTTACATTTTTCCTTCATTCACGTTTTTTTTTTTTTTTTTTATGAGTAGGTTGTTTTTGCAGCCAATTTTGGAACCTTTCCGCTCTACGAACTCGAGTTTAGTTCAAATTACAAAAGTATAAGATCCTTCTAGGACGGTAAAAGATCCTTTTTGATTATGAGGACCCAAGGATTCAAGGATTTCAGAAGCTAACTAAGCCACTTCGTGGCCGCGATCGTCTCGTTTTGCTCAGAAAGCAAGCAAAATGCAACCTTCGACATCGTGTTTAGGTGCTTGTATAAAACTTTGGCTTGCGCTACCCGTTCTTAGCGCTATCCAGGATCAACGGCGTGGACGTGACGGGTGTTTGATCCCTTGTGTGTGTGTGTGTGTGTGTGTGTGTGTGTGTGTGTGTGTGTGTGTGTGTGTGTCAGCAGAGATAGGGACCCCACGGTTCGTCACTCCCGCAGTATTTAACGACTCCAAACCCTCTCATTAACTTTTGAAGCTTCCATTGGATTTTGCATATGAAAGGAATTACAGTTTGGGTGGGTGTGTGAGCCTTCTATATTGATTTCTGTAGTCTTGTGGCAGTGTGTTACGCATAATAGTTTTACGTTAGTCTTTATTTTACACCTATATATATATGTATATATTTATACAAGAAAAGGATAATCACATACCATGTAGCCGATGAAAGTTGAACTTTGAAGAATCTATACCACATGATTAAATACATCGGATCGTTTCGTGGTGTTGTTCTTTTTTTATATATATAGAAGAGTAAACGGGGTTCCGAAGGAAAATCGACTTACGTCATGAACGACATGTCTGAATGTAAAACACGTTATTCAACAAGGTTTATCGCTCTGTAAAAATTTCAAGACTTCAAAGGAAGTATAAAAGATATGAAAGTATGAAGAATAACGCTTTGCAGTTCTCGTATTTAGTACAAAGAGACAATATGTCAAGGGGGGGGATGAAGAAAATTAGAAACATTCCGTGACAATGACTTAAAATTGTCCGCGGTCTCGTTATACATATATATATAAAACACATATGTGTGTAGATACGCGTACACGGAGAGGGTACGAAGATCATGCTATGTGCGTATCATGTATCGTAATTCATATGTGCAATACGTATGTTTGCAACGGAGCCGCTTGCATGGCAGTCGCCATTAATCTGGAGCAACGATATGACGTAAACACGGAGAAAATTTTATGTTCATTTCTAATACAGTTTTAAATTACATTTTACTATTCTTTATGTTATTGGTGGACCATCATGACTTTATAGAATAAATTACAGTACAACATAGTAAAATTTAAAACTTACCTAACATATTTTATTATTTGCCATAGTAAAAATTCGTACACAGAGAATTCAGGTTTTTTTCCATCAAAATAATCAGATATCCGTGTGGAAATTAACAGACGAATATTACCGGTCTTGTTTTTTTTTTTTTTTTTTTTTTTTTTTTGTTTCCTCGGTTGAGGGACATTTAGTGCCTTCACAGCTCCGCTCCGAAGCTATATAAATTACTGATCTTTTTCGAACAGCTAGGCTATAGCACCCGAAAATCCGCTCTCTCAGCCGGTCACCCATCCAACTAGTATCCGCGCCCGACGTTGCTTGACTTCGATGATCGAATACGCTAGCAGCAATTCTCTGACTCTGCTGCTTCTTTCTTTCTTATATTCGTATATAACACATCTTTATGGTGTTCAAAAATCTTGAAATTTATTAACTAGCAAATATTAAAAACAACGCAACAACAATACAGTGGTATACAATGAATACTAATCTTGTCGAGCATGAACGATTTTATCGAATAATTAAACGCGGCAGCCAAAGCTAGAAGCGTAATATACGCCATTTGATTTTTAACCGTCTTTAACTTTGATTTGATTCATTAAATAAAATCTTCACCTTGTGTCCAGATAGCGCCGTTGATATACGAATAAGATTTGTATATCAACACAATATAATATAATATTAAATATATTTTAAAATTAAATATGTAATAAAGTTAATGAGAATAATGAGAACGCCTAAAGGCGCTACTTGAACGCGCAAGGTGAATATTTTATTTAATAAATCAAATTAAAGTTAAAAACGATTAAAAATCAAATGGCATATATTACATTTCTAGCTGACTGCCGCGTTTACTTATTCAACAAAAATCGTTCATGCTCGACAAGATCTTGCAAGCAACGCTTATTCCCTTTCCCCTTCTCCTCGAATTTTTAACAATAAGTTACCGAATTGAAATGTTTACATGATCTTCATATAATTTTTACTATGGCAACACTGCTTTTTATTATATGAATAAAGTAATTTTTGTGAAAACGCTGCTCAAGCTATATTTTAGCGGAATATAAAGTGGAAAGAGTTAATTTTTACTATGGTGTACAGGAAAAACTTATTTGGTATATATTTTTTACTTCTCTTTGTAATTCTAACTTTTATCCAGCAAGTTTTTGCTTTGAGACATACAAATTTTTACTATGAGAAAGCGTAAAAATTGCGTTGCTTTATTGTTTTTAAAATAATGGCCATAGCATTTAAACTTGTAATTCCTTGATGGTCTGCAGTTAGTGGAAAAACATAGTAATATTCAACATAAAATTTTCTCTGTGAACTATAGCTTTTTAGTACTGGCAGTGGAAGTGGCAGTAGGAATATAGCAACTTTAAAATTATTATACTGTGCATTAGTTCGCCCTAAGCCAATACCGAAACTTTGGTGTCGACACTCAAAATTTGGGTGTCGACACCAAAAGTTCAGTGTCGACACCGAAACATTGGGTGTCGACACCCAAAATTTGGGCCTTTTGCCTCAGCGGCCATTTAAAGGCCACTTTCAACAGGTCCGCGCGACGAACTTGCCTAGAGCAAGGTTGACGCCGTGAGGACATCTGGGACGACTGGCTTCGGAGGGGGGTCCAAGCATCACACTCGCATCTCGTTCATCGTTGCCTGCGACACGCGACTGGAGACCGTCGCGCTCTGCAGAAGAGGCTGATTCTCCGGCGGACTCTTCGTCCTGGGCGGCGGCCCATGGAACCGTCAAATGGATGGATCCGTTTGGAGAACCCTGAAAAAAATATATAACGGTCAGTTCTTAGAATTTATTTTGTAAAAAAATATTTTTTTTAATATTAAAAGAAGAAAATTAAATTGTTGATTTATATAAATTATGAAATATTTATAACCATATTATTATTTATTTCCAGATACAAAATTTCGTTATGCTTTTAGAGCTATGGCACACCATTTTACTTTTTAATGGCATCAATAATATTCTACACAATATAAAAGTTTCAAAAAATAATTGTCTTAAGAAAAATAGCGATTCTTACTAATGATTTTAAATTATGTCGAACATAATAAAATTAAATTGGATGAATTAAAGTTATGTCGGGACATAATAAAAATTCGGAATTAAATTTATATTTTATATATGTCCAGACATAATTTTAATTCGTGAAATTAAAATTATGTCGGGACATAAAAATAATTTTATTTATACTATTAAAAAGTAAAACGGCGTTCCATATATCTTGGCGAGAATTAACGGAGGTTAAAAATAATAAAAGTAACAACTAAGCCGTTACGCGCATAGATATATTTCTTACATCGTTTCCTCGTCTCGATATTGGACATTACATCTCTCTTTGAGTACTGGCCTGCCCGGAGAATCGCAGTATTCTTTCTGGAAGTCGAAGTATTTTTCGAAGACACTGGCGAAGCAATATATGCCTCTTCAACAGAGCAACTTTCCTCACTAATGCCTCCCTCTGGTAATTAATTATCCAAATCTATGAGAACAGATACATTGTAACCTGTAACAATGGAAAACGATTTAAAGCAATTACATCGTAACAAGCGAAACTTTCGTTAACAAGCACTGTTAACTAACCGCTGTCCGGTGCGATAAGATCCTCAGAGGCTGTTGCTGGCGCTGGACTTTACGTTTACAACAATAATGTTTATAACAATATCCACAAAGGTACATGATACAAAGAGAAATACAAACACACGCAACTAGTATTAAATAAAAATTAAAATTGTCATTAATTATAATCATTTTTAAAACAACTATGATGACAACGATTCAAATTTATATTCGTCGCGCCGCACAATCACTCACGACTCGTTTACGCTGGAGACTGCGAATAACTGCGTACAGGACCTGGTCACAGGACCTGGCGACCTGATAACAGGAGGTGGAAGGGTGGAATCCTTTTGCTGACGTCACACGGGGAGGAGGGTCATCGCACCGAGGCGCTGGAAGCCCCTAGATCGGGAGAACCCGCCCTGGCAGAACGCTGATATCTAATCGATATTTAATATACGCTATAAATAGCGTCTGGCTGGGTATAGCTACATATCTTTATATAGCGTTCAAAAATCGTGTATTGATAATAACTGGTAAATATTAAAAATAATAATGCAATTACAATTAATGTACAATAATTAATTATTAATATAAAATTCGTATATTTAACATAATATAATATTAATATAATAACGTTAACAGCATGCATGAGAACGCCTAAAGACGCTGCCTGACAAAATAAAGAATTTATTTAATAAATTGAAAAATAATTAAGAATCAAATTTAAAGAAACATAAATCAATAAAGAAATATAAAATTAGCGGTAATAAATACATAAAAAGAAAAAATTATAAAGAAATAAATTGTGAACTTGCGAAAGAACAATAGAGTTATGGACATGGTTTTACAGTTTATCCAAGATAGACGGGATCTCCTCGTACAGATCTCTTTGTACAGATCATACCCTTTGCAATATATTCTTACTATTTTATTTGACTCTGCGATGTATTATTCTCCAGACTACCTGGTGAGTTATTTTAGAATTTTAATTTAAGACAAGGATATAACTCCTCAATTACGTTACAGATTTGGACCTTGTAGTCTCACTAAGTTTCTGTAATTTTGGAAACAGTAAACTCACCATGTTGAAGGAGAACATTCTATTTTTGTTGTTAACATTATACCACTGAGGATGACTCGGACAAGAGCCGAAACGTTTGGATTTTTGTAATTTCGATGAATAAATCATTATAATATTTAATTGTGTCTCTGGCCTGCATTTATAGTCGGATCTTACCCATACAGCACAAATTGTTTTCAAAAAATATTTCTGAATATTTCTATAAAAATATAACAAGAAATATTTTAAAATAGTTTCAGGAATATTTTAAAATAGTTAAAAAACATTTTGTGATAACATTTTTAAGAATATTTTAAGAATCTTTTAAAAATATTTAAAAAAATGTTCTTCTTGAGCATGATCTTGTCGAGCATGAACGATTTTTGTTGAATAAGTAAACGCGACAGTCAGCTAGAAATGTACCCAGTAAGCAATTTGATAGCAAATTGTCGCCAAGATGGCATCAAATTCGTTCAAAGATTGGTGTCAAATCCGGTGCCATATGTGTCATCTTTAAGCTCGTGTTTTGCTAGCAAAGCCTGTGTACATAACCAGACAGCAAATTGTCAGCAAAAACCGAGCAAGCTTTGTCTAGCGTTGTCTGCTAACAAATTGTCGATAAACACCGAGCAAGCTTTGCGTAGCGCTGTCTGACGACAAATAATCGGCAAAAACCGAGCAAGCTTTGCGTAGCGCTGTCCGACGACAAATATGTGGGGCTGCAAAAATTTTGGATTGGATAATATAGAGTATATATATAGTTATTAAACCGGATTTTAAGCCGCCGTGTAATAGCCATGTAATAGTTAGTCTATATGACCGCGCGTGCTTATTATTTAATCTGTTCAATGTTCATTTAATTTAATGCGTTTCGTACGATGCGCTACTATGATATGTTATTTTGTTATTTATATGAATATATTCGTGTTTCTTTTTTTCATTAATGGATTCAGTTTGTATTCATTCTTTTATTGTTAAAAATAAAATGATTAATTTATTTATTATATTGAATCTAAATTGTTACTAATTAATCTCATAACATTTTTGATCTGCAGTTGAAAACTATAGATATATAAACATTTTTCTACAAGTTTTAAAATAATATATTGACGTTTTAATAGATTGAGAGATTCGAAAATTATATTCGAAAATTCAACGCAGGTATAAAAATCGTTTGAAACGGTTCAAAGGGACCAAGCGGCCAAGAAACAGCTGTATAGTAGGAGCTGTAGAAGATTATTTATGATAAGAGGGTTCAGTATATACTCGAAAACTCGACAGTAAACAGATGTCCAACGTGTATTGTGCCGAATTTTATTTTTCTTCAGTGGCTTTTAGAATCTTATATTATTTATTATTTATTATTTATTATTTATTATTTATTATTTATTATTTATTATTTATTATTTATTATTTATTATTTATTATTTATTATTTATTATTTATTATTTATTATTTATTATTTATTATTTATTATTTATTATTTATTATTTATTATTTATTATTTATTATTTATTATTTATTATTTATTATTTATTATTTATTATTTATTATTTATTATTTATTATTTATTATTTATTATTTATATTTTGCAAATGTCAGTGAACTATTCGCAAAATGAGTTCGGAGCAAAAGTGTGTATTTTGTAACAACAGTAGTGAAACTAAAATCACTTTTTAACGATAAAATTTTGGAAAAATGCAGGGAGATTTTAAAAATTCGTGTGACCTACAAGCTAAAGTATAATGAACTTCAATAAAGTGTGATATAAAGACCCTCGAGATAAAAATATAGATTAGAAGAGGCTGTAAGGGTCACACGCGGATCCAAGTGCGTTTAAGGGTACATTCTCGTCAGTTGGGTCAAATTTTGGTGAAAAATTTTTTTTGCGGAATTCGATAGCTATAACTGTCTAGAATATCATGTTAAAAGGAAAAATCGAAATTCGTAACGGTTCAAAAGTTATGAGCCTCCGAGCCGACCGAGTCAAAGCAGGTAGCGAGCGCCGCGCGGCACAGGTACGTAGCGCCGAACATTAGATGGAGCTTCTTTACACTGAACTATTAGGGATTACACTGGTGAAATCAGGTTTATAACGTACGAGAAACACGTGTGCGATTGTGTGCCGCATTTTTGGCGTCTCAGTGCGTGTGTTTTTTAAAATGCCTCAAGACAAAAAAAGCAACAAATACAGTTCGAATCGTCCCGGTAAAAAAGGAACAAAGAGAAGATTCTCTGGAAATCGATATACAAACGAAAATGAGAAAGAATTTACCAGCACGTCAGCGAAGAAAATAGCCGGTTCGGATGACTTCGAAACAACTGTTTCGCCGAGTAACGTATATGCAGTCGTGAATTTCACGTTAGTTTTTACTGCTCTTTCCAATATTTTAAAATGCAAAAAGTGTAACGGAGATGTCAAATTTGGAAAAAAAGACGAACATGGCTTGGGATTTCAACTTTCTGTTTTATGCAAGTGTGACGAGAAGTTTATTTTTTCATGTGAAAAAATTAATAACAAATCCTACGAAATAAATCGGCGGTTAATATTTGTCATGAGACTTTTGGGTGTTGGAATAGCTGGCATTAATACATTTCTTGGATTGATGGATCTTGGGAAAAAAATAAGCAATAATATGTATTACGCTGCCGTCGACAATATATTTGTTGCTGTAAGTTCTGTGTATAATGAAGTCATCAGAAAAGCAGGTCGAGAGGAAAAAGAAAAAAATGCTGCCAATGGAAACGAGGAGACAAAATTGACAGTATCAGGAAATGGATCATGGAGCAGACGAGGATTTTCTTCTCTGTTTGGTATTGTCACAGTAATTGGACATTATACTAGTAAAGTGCTAGATACGTTGGTAAAGTCATCCTTTTGTAAACTATGCATCATAAATAAAAATAAAATGACGGACACCGAATTTGACACGTGGTTCAGCGAACACGAGGATGATTGTCAAGCCAACCACAAGGGAAGTGCCGGAGCTATGGAAGTGCAAGGAATGCTGGAAATGTTTGCCAGAGCAGAAAATCTACACGACTCGAAATATTCAAACTATATTGGAGATGGAGACACGAAGACGTTTAAAGCTTTGTTACAACAAGATCAAGAAGTTAGTAAAAAAGAATGCATCAACCACGTGCAGAAAAGGATGGGCTCAAGATTGCGGAAAGTTAAAAAAACCAACAAAAAAGTCGGAGGACGTGGGCCTGGAAAGCTCACGGACAAGTTAATAAATGAATTAACAATTTATTATGGGCTCGCAATCAGACGGAATCCGCGTGACGTTGATGCAATGAGAAACGACGTGTGGGCAACATTTTTGCACAAAATATCGACAGACGAAGAGCCTCAGCACGAGAAATGCCCAAGTGGACCAAACTCTTGGTGTAAATGGCGACAAGCGGAAGCAGCTGGAACTTTACAATTATATAACCATCCTCCTCCTGTCGACTCGAACGTGCAGGAATTAATTCGGCCCATTTATGAAGACCTTTCGTCGCAAGATTTGTTGAACCGCTGCTGTGGAGGATTCACACAAAACAACAACGAGTGCTTCAACAAAACTGTGTGGCAGTTCGCTCCAAAACACTCTTTTTGCTCCTCCAATATTATAAATATTGCGACATATTTGGCCACCTGTATTTTCAATGAAGGTTTTAAACCGATTTTGAAAATTATGTCGATTATGGGAGTTACCATCGGCCCAAATGCATACGAGTATGCTTGCACTCGCGACGCTAACCGCATAAAAGACGCCGAGCGGTTACGGACGATTCATTCAATCGAGGCGAGAATGGCCAGAAAAAATGAAAAATTGCAGGAGCAAATCAATTTTGAAGAAGTCGAAGGATTGTTGTATGGCCCTGGAATAGCTGACTAGCGGTAAATATCAAAATATAAACATTTATGTCGAAAAAACTATACTTAAAACTTTAAACGCGTTTTCTGGAAAACAACGTTTTTCGAGCTGGCGACTGTAATAACTCAGTCAATTTTCAACGAATCTTAATGTTTTTTTTTTTAAATACGCGTAATTAAACTCTCTATCTCATGAACTATAATTATGCCGATACGTTGTAAATTGATTTTTTTATAAACAAAAAAATAACGAAAAATTCATTAAAAATGCATACATAAATTTCAAAACGCCGCCATTTTGTTATTTTTGGATAGATTTCATTTCTCATAGTTCATGACATAACCACACTCATACTAAACAAGAATCTTTTTCGATTTTTTGTTTCAGATAAATCTTATGACCTGTAAAGCGAGAAACACAGACTTTTGCATAACGCATAATACGTAAGCATAAGAAAACTGATTGGTCTATTTCCTTATGCACATGTGTATGGACCAATCAATTTTCTTATGCTTACGCATTATGCGTTGTGCAGAAGTGTGTGTTTCTCGCCTAAGACAGTCGCCAGCGAGGTCCTTTTTTTCGCAGCGGTCTACGGCGCAACGTGCCCTACCTCGGGGTTATCATGAAATTAATTGAAAATTTTTTTAAAAGCTACTTAAAAGTACTATAAATATACCTGCAAAAATCGCGAGTGTCTAGATTTATTACTTTCCTCAAAAAAAAATCATGAAAATAGCCTATTTTTCGGCCTTACTGATGAGAATGTACCCTTAAGTTTCTCTAGTTGATATATAGTTGCGAAACGCCCTAGAGTGCGGATTGGCCCCGCCTTTGCGCCGTCGCTACGCTGTCTGGGAGGTAATTACAGAGGTAAAGGAGTGAACATAAGGCTGTGGGGGTGAAGCACTGGTGAGGAGGGGAATTCAGTCGTCGGCTATGTTTTTGTGGGCCATTCGTGCTGCTATCTACCAGACAATGATTACGTTTACACGGTCCGATTTACGCCGAAATTATAACATCGATATTATAACTACTGACGTTAATGAAGTTATTACATCGATGTAGTAACTTCGTCGTAAAAGAGCGTTTATACGATATTTAACGTAAGTAGTTATAATATTGATGTTATAACTTCGGCGAAAATCGGGCCGTGTAAAAGTTGATTTATGATGACCGTAATCCTAAGAGCAAAAAGTCGACTTCTACCGAAACTGACTTGGCAGAGAAGTCGACTTTTTTAAGGACGAAAGTCGACTTCAAGTCGACTTGAAGTCGGCGAATGTCTCAAAAACCACCGATTAAAAGTCGACTTCCCGTCATGACAAAAAGTCGACTTCCCGTCATAACGAAAAGTCGACTTCCCGCCAACTTTTAACGTCGATAAAATAAACCGCCGCGTACGTCTGGAGATCGATTGTGTATCTTGAAACGAGGTGAAAATTACAAAAGTGAACAGATTTTACTAGATTTTGATAAATAAAATCATAGATACGCTAATGAATTTTCTTACTTTTGTAATTTTTACCTCATTATTTCAAGATACACAATCGACCCCTTGCTGGAGAAACTATCGGAAGTATCAGAGGAAGTCAACGGGAAGACAATGATGACGAGGACTGTGAATGACGACGATGACGACGTTTCGTGGCGGCGGTCGATAGCGCGGCGCTTTACGACGTCTTATCAAAATGACATCATTTTAACGTCATATTGACCTATACATCATATTGATCTTTCGTAACGACTCTGAGTTGCGATTCTGTAACTCGTTATGCAGTATTATCGTTATATTGTCATTGCGTAGCTTTTTTATCATATACCTGCACAACTGCAGGAGCGCATACCGAGTTACAGAATCGCATCACTGGCCCTGAGTCCCTTTCCCGCTTCTCCCACCTACTTTTTTCTAGAGGGAAGCCAGGCAGGCTTCCCAGTTTTACAGTTACGAGCATGATGTAATAAGAAAGGTGTATCATTGCGCATAGCGGCGGCGGCTCGATAAGCAAAGCCAAAGAAATTTGGGTCAAAATGCACCCGCGCAATTCAAACGCGAAACAATAACATATATTTTAAATATTGGTTGCATGTACTTAAAATACAGAAATTTGGAAGAATAATAATTAGTAATAATAATAATAATAATAAATAATAATAATAATTTAAAATTTTTTAGTTTTTAAATGCGAATATCTAAACTTTCAGCCAGGAAATATGAACGTGTATGTATACATATATATATATATATATATATATATATATATATATATATATATATATATATATATATATTAGAGTGGTCCTTAAAAAGGGTAATTTTGAATTTTGACTGCTCGAACGGTTCGGAAGGCTCGAAATAAATAAAAAAAAATCTGTGCCAAAGGGGAGCTTCCTATCTCAATTTTAACACGTGCCGCAGAGCACTTGAATTTTCCTATTAAAATCAAATAGCAAATGATTTTAGTATGAATGCAATAATAATCGGAAAAATTTGAAACTTGGCAATTCTCTTACCTATAGTTGTACCTATCTTCTGAAATTTTTATAGATTTTTATCTACATATTTCAGGTTGCTAGTGGTCGATGAAAATAATTTTTTTTTTAATTTTTTAAGCAAATAGCAAATGATTTTAGTATGAATGCAATACCGATCGGAAAAATTTGAAACTTGGCAATTCTCTTACCTATAGTTGTACCTATCTTCTGAAATTTTTATAGATTTTTATCTACATATTTCAGGTTGCTAGTGGTCGATGAAAATAATTTTTTTTAATTTTTGAAAAATCAAAGAAATTTTGTTTATTTATTTCTTTCTATAATTTTGTTTATATATTTATTTATTTATTCGTAGTTTTAAATAAAAATTCAATACTTTTATAAAATTATTTATTTCAAAAATCTTTTATGAGTGTCTCCTTTTTCGGATCAGAATATTTTTTTTATATTCTTCTACTATTTGGACAATAAATTGTTTCTGATCTTCGTTTCTTTGTTAAAATATTATTATATTCTGATATTAACTGTAAAAAATTAAATAAATTATGTTTCTAGCCATTTCTTTTATATTTTGGCAGGATTATATCATGTATAATTTTGACATTGATGAAATTGTGATGCAAACCTATTGGCGCTGCGCTCAACGGTCGCAACGCATGCTGACTAGAGTCCTAGGCCGGTATTCATATAGTCGGATCTTATATTTAAGACCATCTTAAGTAATGTCTTAAGATGCTAATACGGCTCTGTGATTGGTTCATTAGCATCTTAGGACATTACTTAAGATGGTCTTAAATATAAGATGCGACTATATGAATACCGGCCTAGGACTTTAGTCAGCATGCGTTGTGACCATTGAGCGCAGCGCCAATAGGTTTGCATCACAATTTCATCAATGTTAAAATTATACATGATATAATCCTGCCAAAATATAAAAAAAATGGCTAGAAACATAATTTATTTAATTTTTTACAGTTAATATCAGAATATAATAATATTTTAACAAAAAAAAACGAAGATCAGAAATAATTTATTGTCCAAATAGTAGAAGAATATAAAAAAAAATATTCTGATCCGAAAAAGGAGACACTCATAAAAGATTTTTGAAATAAATAATTTTATAAAAGTATTAAATTTTTATTTAAAACTACGAATAAATAAATAAATATATAAACAAAATTATAGAAAGAAATAAATAAACAAGATTCCCTTGATTTTTCAAAAATTAAAAAAAATTATTTTCATCGACCACTAGCAACCTGAAATATGTAGATAAAAATCTATAAAAATTTCAGAAGATAGGTACAACTATAGGTAAGAGAATTGCCAAGTTTCAAATTTTTCTGATCGTTATTGCATTCATACTAAAATCATTTGCTATTTGCTTAAAAAATTAAAAAAAAAATTATTTTCATCGACCACTAGCAACCTGAAATATGTAGATAAAAATCTATAAAAATTTCAGAAGATAGGTACAACTATAGGTAAGAGAATTGCCAAGTTTCAAATTTTTCCGATTATTATTGCATTCATACTAAAATCATTTGCTATTTGATTTTAATAGGAAAATTCAAGTGCTCTGCGGCACGTGTTAAAATTGAGATAGGAAGCTCCCCTTTGGCACAGATTTTTTTTATTTATTTCGAGCCTTCCGAACCGTTCGAGCAGTCAAAATTCAAAATTACCCTTTTTAAGGACCACTATAATATATATATATATATATATATATATATATATATATATATATATATATATATGTATATCATATATATATCATATATATATATGTATATCATATATATATCATATATATATACCATATATTTAGTACATCATATATATATATATATATATATATATATATATACATATATGATGTACTAAAGAAGGAATATAATCATGAGATTGCCTGCATTCAACAATGATAGCTGTTTTTCAACTATTATACATTTCGTGAATCTGTATACAGGTCGGCGACTGTATGTTCTTTGCCAACAAGAACATCAAGAGGTCGATTGTGTATTTTAGGTGAGATGCTCACGAGGTGAAAATTACAAAAGTGAAGAAATTCAATACGATTTTATTTGTCGAAATCTAGTAAATTGTTCACTTTTGTAATTTTTACCTCGTGAGTAATTCACACAAGATACACAATCAATTATCACAAAACAGCGTATCTACATGTAATTGACTGCTAATAAATTATTTTTATTTTTATAGCGCTATATTGCCCCCAGTTATTCTCTTATATTTGTGATCCACTTTTGAAGAGGTATGAATAACTTGCTGCTATCAAATTAATCAATTTGTCTCGTGCAAATTTAAACGCAGATTATTAGCACTTTTTCTGGCTAACGTTTTACGCAATTTAATTATCCTGATACTTCATAAAGTCTTCGTAATAGTCCCATGCCATAAAGTCTTCGTAATAATCCCATGTTTTAAAGTCTTCGTAATACTGTCATAATAATTTTGTCATTTATTTATACTGATAATACATTGCTATATGAGAGAAGGGGGAATAACATAACATTTTTTTAACGTAGCAAAAGTAATACAATTTATTTTTGTCTTAAAATAATATTGAAATTTTTGTAACAAATATTTTTGTATACGTTTCTTTGTGAACAAAAGAACTGAGTCGGGATCGTGTCTTCCGGGAACGAGACGCGGACCGTCGGAAAGCCCGGCACGTGCCGGCACCGTTCCTTCGAGCTACAAGCCGGCGAAAACCTAACCTGCAAAGGCAACTGCGAAACGGAGACGCCTCGAGCCTACGAGCATTTTGACCCAATTCTTATTGGTCGAGACATTGGACTACTGCGCATACGTGATGTTGTTTCACCTTTCTTATTACATCATGGTTACGAGCAGATATTTTGGCTCAGATGCCGTACCGGCGTATACCCACGCACCTGGAGGGCTAAAACTGATGCATTTCGATTTTTTTCATATTATATAAAATAATTTAATTATCTAAAAAACTGTATAATTACAATCCTAATGTCCTATTCTTAATTACAAAGGCGGCCATATCTGTGCCACTTCTGCGTGCGCGGATTCCGGCAGCCACTTCTGGTAAGCTGACAGCAGAACTAAAATTAAAACATTCCAACGTTAATCGCGAAACAATATGCAAAATTAGCTATATAAATATATATAATATATATGATATTATTATCATAATGTTGTAAATATATAATAATATTGTTATGTTTATATACATATGGGGTATTCCATGGGATCTCAACTTTTTTTTCACTCGCATTCACCGATTTCTTTTGTTTTGCAGTATGTTATTGTACTAAATGATAGGTTCCTTCTCAATTTTTTTCAGAATTTTATGGACGTTATTTCAGTAGATATCAACAGTTGAATTTTGAGTTATATATATATATGAGTATATATGTATATATATATTGAGTATATATATATATATATATATATATATGTATAAACTGAAAAAATCGTATTCAATTGATGTAATCTATTCGATGAATCAACGTGAAATCGAAAGGAGATAGAATAACTATTTACCTGGCCCATGACTTAGTGATGCTCCCAGGTGTCGTCAGCAGCGACGGGACAAATCGTTTCAGCTTAGGGCACACTTGACCCTCCAAGAAGAAATACGCGAACCACTTGACACCGTCCACCGTCAACGGATGCTCTATATCCATCGATGGTAGTGCCCATCCGGCCTTTCCGAATGTACCAGACACACGGCAAATGATCTTCCCGGTTCCTTGATTATATCTATAAATGAGAATAATATTTGATCATAATGAAGATTAATATCTTTTTAAATAAGTAGGAAAAACATTATAAAGCGAGATTTGTGATAAAAATACCTTGGCAGTGGATCAACCAATGGTTCACTAAGATGGCATAGCATGGGAGCGAATTTCGGCAATCATTCGGGTTCTATCGCAGTGACACCTCGCATGTACATCTTATTCGTTTCGTACACCTCTTGACAAATTACCTATTCCGGACTGATTTTCTGTAGAACGCACGAAGCATGCATGAGTACAGGTTCCTCCATTTCTGGTGTTCTGGAAGATGGTTCAGAATGGAGAGGTCACATTCAATAGGTCTTAATTATCGATGATAATTAATAACACATCATACCTAATCTGTAAGCATGTTTCCACTTGGTCTTAGCCTGATCCTCTTTTACCTCGTCGGACGAAACCTTTCTCGCGACTTGATCTGCCATACTTGCAAGGACTATCTAGCGCAGCAATTTCGCTTCCATGTCGGTTGGTAACGGCATTCTGTAACAATTCTTGTTGTAGACAACCGTCTCAAACATATTGCAATGTGCACACAGTCAAATTCCAGTATTCTGATCTAATCGAGGAAGTCAACGGGAAGACAATGGCCGGTATTCATAGTCGGTTCTTATATTTAAGACCGTCTTAAGTACAATCTTAAGACGTCATGAACCAATCACAGAGCCGTATTAGCATCTTAAGACATTACTTAAGACGGTCTTGAAATAAAAACCGACCATGAACACCGGCCAATGACGACGACGATGAAGGTGCCTCCCCATGCAGGACGGAATCTCGGAAAACGGAATCTCGGAATCATTCTAATTGGTTAGCCCCATGGGGCACAGTACAAGCCCCATGGGGCTAACCTATCAGAATAATTCCGAGATTCCGTTTTCCGAGATTCCGTCCTGCATGGGGAGGCACCCTGATGTTTCGTGGCGGTGGTCGATAGCGCGGCGCTTTACGACGTCTTATCGAGTCCTGTCTCGCGGCACATTCATGATGCATGACGTGCCGCTTATAATATAAAATAAAAATGACTGTTTTCCGTCTTTTTATAAGTCGACTATGACTATGACTATGTTTCCATCGAGGGTTCAAATCGGGTCAGAGTCAGCCAGTTAGCCAATAATTATGCTGGTTATAACGGAATTAACCTAATTGCAATTGTAACCAGCATAACTATTGGCTAACTGACTGACTCTGACCCGATTTGAATCCTCGATGGAAACATACCCTAAGAGCAAAAAGTCGACTTTAAGTTGACTTGAAGTCGACTTCTACCGAAACTGACTTGGCAGAAAAGTCGACTTTTTTAAGGCAGAAAGTCGACTTCAAGTCGACTTGAAGTCGGCGAATGTCTCAAAAACCACCGATTAAAAGTCGACTTCCCGTCATGACAAAAAGTCGACTTCCCGTCATAACGAAAAGTCGACTTCCCGCCAACTTTTAACGTCGATAAAATAAACCGCCGCGTACGTCTGGAGATCGATTGTGTATCTTGAAACGAGGTGAAAATTACAAAAGTGAACAGATTTTACTAGATTTTGATAAATAAAATCATAGATACGCTAATGAATTTTCTTACTTTTGTAATTTTTACCTCATTATTTCAAGATACACAATCGACCCCTTGCTGGAGAAACTATCGGAAGTATCAGAGGAAGTCAACGAGAAGACAATGATGACGAGGACTGTGAATGACGACGATGACGACGTTTCGTGGCGGCGGTCGATAGCGCGGCGCTTTACGACGTCTTATCAAAATGACATCATTTTAACGTCATATTGACCTATACATCATATTGATCTTTCGTAACGGCTCTGAGTTGCGATTCTGTAACTCGTTATGCAGTATTATCGTTATATTGTCATTGCGTAGCTTTTTTATCATATACCTGCACAACTGCAGGAGCGCATACCGAGTTACAGAATCGCATCACTGGCCCTGAGTCCCTTTCCCGCTTCTCCCACCTACTTTTTTTTAGAGGGAAGCCAGGCAGGCTTCCCAGTTTTACAGTTACGAGCAGATATTTTGGCTCAGATGCCGTACCGCCGTATACCCACGCACCTGGGGGGCTAAAACTGATGCATTTCGATTTTTTTCATATTATATAAAATAATTTAATTATCTAAAAAACTGTATAATTACAATCCTAATGTCTTATTCTTAATTACAAAGGCGGCCATATCTGTGCCATTTTTGCGTGGGCGGATTCCGGCAGCCACTTCTGATAAGCTGACAACAGAACTAAAATTAAAACATTCCAACGTTAATCGCGAAACAATATGCAAAATTAGCTATATAAATATATATAATATATATATTATTATCATAAAGTTGTAAATATATAATAATATTATTGTTTATATATATATATATATATATATATATATATATGTATAGACTGAAAAAATCGTATTCAATTGATGTAATCTATTCGATGAATCAATGTGAAATCGAAAGGAGATAGAATAACGATTTACCTGGCCCATGACTTGGTGATGCTCTCAGGTGTCGTCAGCAGCGACGGAACAAATAGTTTCAGTTTAGGGCACACTTGACCCTCCAAGAAGAAATACGCAAACCGCACCGTCCACCGTCAACGGATGTTCTATAACCATCGATGGTAGTGCCCATCCGGCCTTTCCAAATGTACCAGACACATGGCAAATGATCTTCCCGGTTCCTTGATTATATCTATAAATGAGAATAATATTCGATCATAATGAAAATTAATATCTTTTTAAATAAGTAGGGAAAACATTATAAAGCGAGATTTGTGATAAAAATACCTTGGCGGTGGATCAACCGATGGTTCACTAAGATGGCATAGCATGGGAGCGAATTTCGGCAATCATTCGGGTTCTATCGTCGTGACACCTCGAATGTACATCTTATTCGTTTCGTACACCTCTTGACAAACGACCTATTCCGGACTGATATTCTGTAGAACGCACGAAGAATGCATGAGTACAGGTTTCCTCCATTTCTGGTATTCTGGAAGATGGTTCAGAATGGAGAGGTCACATTCAATAAGTCTTAATTATCGATGATAATTAATAACACATCATATCTAACCTGTAAGCATGTTTCCACTTGGTCTTAGCCTGATTCTCTTTTACTTCGTCGGGCGAAACCTTTCTCGCGACTTGATCTGCCATACCTGCAAGGACTATCTGGCGCAGCAATTTCGCTTCTATGTCGGTTGATAACGGCATTCTGTAACAACTCTTGTTGTAGATAGCCGTCTTAAACATATTGCAATGTGCATACAGTCAAATTCCAGTATTCTGATCTAATCGAGGAAGTCAACGGGAAGACAATGACGACGACGATGATGTTTCGTGGCGGTGGTCGATAGCGCGGCGCTTTACGACGTCTTATCGTGTCCTGCCTCGCGGCACGTATTCCTCGCACTCGCGTAAGCTCTGCTCCTCCTCGAGATTCGCCGCCATATTGATGATGCATGACGCGCGCCGCTATAAAATAAAAATGGCTGTTTTCCGACTTTTTATAAGTCGACTATTTAGAAGTCGACTTCTAGTCGACTTTCCGTCATTTTTAGAAGTCGACTAGAAGTCGACTTATAAAAGTCGACTTGCCGTCGACTTTCCGTCAACTGTGCTCTTAGGGGTGCGTTCCGATTCCCCACCTAATGGAGGATTCACACTGCGTCCGATGTTCGACGTACGACGATCCGACATCCAATAACAGAATTTATTATTAGAGACAAAAATTTCCTATTGGATGTCGGATCGTCGTACGTCGAACATCGGACGCAGTGTGAATCCTCCATAAGTGCTAAAAATCTATAGTGCACGTGACATATACTATAGGATTTTTAGCACTCGGGTGGAGAATCCGAACGCAGCCTAGGGTAGTCTATGTAGAAGTCGACGGAAAGTCGACTTTTATAAGTCGACTATTTAGAAGTCGACTTCTAGTCGACTTTCCGTCATTTTTAGACGTCGACTTATAAAAGTCGACTTTCCGTCGACTTTCCGTCAACTGTGTTCTTAGGGCCGATCTACAATGGGTGTTGTAAGTCGTGTGTCGTAAGAATTGACCAATCACAGTCCATTATTGCGGTCGAAGAATAATGAACTGTGGCCGGTATTCATAGTCGATTCTTATTTCAAAACCGTCTTAAGTGATGTCTTAAGATGCTAATACGGCCCTCTGATTGGCTGATGACGCTTTAAGACTGTACTTAAGACGATCTTGGATATAAGATCCGATTATGAAAACAGACCTGTGATTGGCCAATTCTTACTACTTATGACTTATAACACCCATTGTAGACCGGCCCTTAGTGCCCGTCTACAATAGGTGTTTTAAGCCCTAAGCCCTAAGAAATTGACCAATCACAGTCAATTATTCTCCTCAAATTCAACTGTGATTGAACAATTTTTTAAGGCTTAGGGCTTAAAACACCTATTGTAGACGGGTACTTAGGGAACCGTTGATTTAAGCCGTAAGCCCTAAGAAATTGACAAATTACAGTCAATTATTCTTTTCACATTCGACTGTGATTGGTCAATTTCTTAGAGATTACGGCTTAAATCAACGGTTAGTGCCCGTCTACAATAGGTGTTTTAAGCCCTAAGCCTTAAGAAATTGTTCTATCATAGTTGAATTTGAGGAGAATAATTGACTGTGATTGGTCAATTTCTTAGGGCTTAGGGCTTAAAACACCTATTGTAGATGGGCACTTAGTGTTGGTCTACAACCTTGCTTTAAAAGGTATTTAAGCTCTAAGCCGTAAGAAATTGACCAATCACAATGGAATGTGAGGAGAATACTCGATTGTGATTGGTCAATTTCTTACGGCTTAGAGCTTAAATACCCTTTAAAGCAAGGTTGTAGACCAGCACTTACAGCCATCATAAATCAGCCTTAAACGTAGTCAATGCCAGGATTATTTCCCATACAGCACAAAATATTTTCAAAAAATATTTCTACATATTTCTATAAAAATATTACAAGACATTCTAAAATGGTTATAAGAATATTTTAAAATGATTTAAAAACCTTTTGTGGTAACATTTTTAAGAATATTTTTTGAATTTTTTAAAAATATTTTTAAAAATGTTCTTCTTTATCGCCCAGACAATATTTTCTTAAATATTTGAAATATATTTTTGAAATATTAATTCAAATTTATATATTTGTTGTTTTATAATCTCGTTCTAAAATATTAAAAAAAAAATATATATTTTTTTAAATATTTTTAAAATATTATGAAATATTCTTAATTAAGAAAGATGCATAGTAGCGCATCTTTCCATGCTAGTTCGCCGCTAGGCGGCGCATAATGATAAAACTGTCCCTGAATAGAGAGTCTGGTCAAGATCCCACAAAATGGCGTCTATAAGTGGTGGGGGTAAATGTTCGAGGTGCGTACCGTGCGTGCACTCTGTACTTTTCAGCGCACGAGGTTATGTCAGCTTATGTTAGACTCACGAGGACTTACGACGCACGAGGTTATTTATAGGGTACACACGATGCCTTCTTGTTGCATATCAAAATGCAACAATTCTTCCAAAAAACATTATTATATGTCTCGCATTCCAACTGACGTTGAAAGAAGAAACGAATGGCTGAATAATATTGGTAGATCCGATTTGGACCATTCAAAAATTTATTTTGTATGCCAGGTAAGCTTTATATCTTGTATGTATTTTTATATTTGCAACATTTACAATCGCGATTAATATTATACTTATATGCAACAGGTACACTTTGCACCCGAAATGTGGGAACGCCCACGGGTTGACGGAAAAAAGAAATTGAAAAATTGCGCAATTCCAACGATGTGTTTGCCGGATAAAAATACAAACGTTACTGAAATAAGTTCAAATGTAAGTTTTTACTGCAGTTTTATTGCAATAAAAATATATGTGTATATCTGCTTTCAAGAATTTACATGCCAATATATTTATAATTAATAATAATATAGTGTTATATATCCATTACAGATCGACGTCAATACTGAAACAGCAAACAAATTAGAAGACAAAACAAATTATGAAGACTTCTCAGACAATGTGTTAGCAAAGGATATAGAAGAAATAGAATCAACTATTAATATTGCTGAATCATTTACCGAATTGACAAGAAACATCCATAATGAAGAAACAGAAAGTTTAATCTCGAAAGTGTCAACACCCATTTCACAAGCAGTTATACCCGTGCCACTAAACACAATTGACGTTGAAAAAGTTTTGGAAGAGGCTGATAGAAAAATTCAAAAAGTTATGGAAGAGGCTGATAGAAAAGTTCAGAAAGCTATGTTAGAATCAAGAACAGCAAAATTGAAGATTCTTCGAGCGAGCAAGATAATTAATAAATTGACGAAATCAAAAGGAATGTTGTTAAAACGTGTTAGACGGCTGACGTGTGAAAAAGAGAAATTAATAAAAGAAATGTGTCATTTGAAACAAAGCAAGAACTTGGAACAAGTGTTTAATGACGACCAAATTAACACTCTCTGTAGGCCACGTGGACGAGTTGGCAGATGGTCTAATGATACTATCCGAAAAGCCCTTAGATTGAAATTATCTTGTGGCAGTAGCGGCTACAACGAGATATTGAAACAGAATATTCCTTTACCCTCAGAACGAACCCTCAGAAGAAGACTAGAAGGAATTGATTTTGAACCTGGCGTTGGTGACCAAATGTTTGATATTTTAAGAGAACGAGTATCACAATTCACCGATGATCGAGAAAGAGATTGCATGCTTGCTCTCGATGAGATGAGTATCACCGCAGGAGAACAATCTGATCAAAGCACAATGACACGTATCGGCCTCTCGACTCTTCCCGATAGAAGTGGTAATTGTACAGCTATTTACAATGATTAAAGGAGATGTCTATCCTTATCTATTTGCAAGATTTAGATATGTGTATATGCCTCACATTAATAATTTTTATAGTTCAGGATAGATATCATTTGGATTTGACTCATGAAATGAAATGTATATATATATATATGTATGAGTATATGTATCTGCCAAAACCTATGTAATATTTATTGTTTTTTAATTGTACATTAATATAGGTAAAATTACAGACGCTACTCATGCGTTAGTTTTTATGCTTGGAGGCATTTACAGACGGTGGAAACTACCTGTTGCTTATCACTTTACGCCTGACAGTGTAGATGGTGCTATTTTGAAACCCATCATAGAAACAATAATTCAAAAAGCAGAAGCCGTTGGTTTATACGTTCATAGTATAACATGTGATATGGGTCCGGTAAATTTAGGAATGTGGAGAGCATTTGGAGGTATTATGAGTAACAGACATTCAATAATTAGAAATTCTATTGATCATCCTATAGATAGTAATCGACAATTATTTTTTATGGCTGATGCCCCACATTTGCTAAAAAATTTAAAAGCTTCTTTATTAAATAACAAGATCATAGAGTTGCCTACAGAATTCATGCAGACACATAATTTATCACAGCCAATTGTTAAGGTCCAACATTTACATGAATTAGTTGACATACAAGAAAACTTACAATTTAAATTAATACCCAAGATTAATAAAAGGGACCTGATGTGTAGCACTTTTAACAAAATGAAAGTTAGCAAAGCAGTAAATGTGTGGAATCGGGATGTTAGTAGCGCAATGTATTTCTATGCGGATGAGACTAAGAAAAAAGAATTTAATACAACAGCGGCATTCATTGAAGTTGTGTCCAAGTGGTTTACCTTAGTAACATCACGAAGAGTATCAGTTGCATTAGGAAAACACGCAAGGGGTGAAGACAAAGAAACAAAATTTTATGAGAGTATTGCTTTTCTTATATCTATTGTGGAACTTTTCAGAAACATTAAAATTGGTGATCAGTCTAAATTTAAACCTGTTCAAAGTGGTGTAATGATAACAACAACTTCTATTATTGAATTGACACAGTATTTAATTGAGAAACGAAAATATAGTTTTGTTTTAACTGGTCGTTTTACGCAAGATTGCCTTGAGAATTTGTTTTCTTGTATAAGAACAAAGAACCCTATTCCTAATGCTCTGCAATTTAAACAGAACTTGAAACTTACTGCAATATCGCAGTACTTAAAATCAACTCGTACATCTAATTATGAGACAGATGATGGGCAATTAATTGGTGATATTTTAAATCAACCGAAAAAAGCAAAAGAGGTAAAACAATGTGCACAAACTTCATTGAATACATTATCACATTTAGTGAATGCGAACGCTAATATTACTTTAAGTAATATAGAATTAAATATTTTATTTAACATAGCTGGTTATTTAATATCTAGTATTATTAAATGTAGTAAAACATGCCGAGAGTGTTTAAATTCAATTGGATCCAAAGATTGTAATCCCAAACAAAATTATACTAAATTCGTGCAATTAAGACGCTTCCGTGAAAAAACACTATTTTTTGTTAACGATGAAACATTTCAATATTTTTGTGCAATGGAAATTATTATAAGAAAATATCTTCTATATGTTAAAAATACCTCACCTAATTTTTTAGAATTTTATATGAAAAAAATGCAGGACATTACATGTAATAACATTAAAAATTGTCACAATTTAATGTTACAAATAAAAAAACGTTTTATTATATATAGAGTACGTATTTCTTGCAAGCGACAATACTTATCAAAAACATATAATAGCAAAACTATGGCAATGCATTCCCTTGTTAAATAATATTGCTAGACGTTATATATTGTTATAAGCGAGAATAACTTTTATTTACAATACATGAATTGTGATACATTACTTATAATACAGCAATAAAGAATATTTTACAATATTTCATGTTTTTAGTTCTTTAAGCGGCGCATAATGCTGATGAGAGATCCTCAAGTAAGAGATTGGACACCATTTACTGTCTGCCATATTCAGGACACCTATGGCGCGTTTTTTAAAAAATGTTTAAATCAGTTTAGTATCTATATAGTTTATTAACATACAAGAAATGAATTTAATTCAAAATTTATATGTGTTTATATTAATAGTTCAAAGAAAATCTGATTTTTGGAAAAATTTTAAAATAAACACGTTATAATAATGTATTCAAACAGCGCGGAATATATAATCATTATATCAAAATTATTTATCTTCTTATTTATATTTTTAAAGAAGCAAAAGCATTTAAAACATTGACAGAAAGCATCAGTTAGATTATATCTTATATATTTAATTAATCTATTAACTTCTTAACCTATACTATCTCTTCAAAATTTTTGTTTATTTTTTAATGAAAGAACTTTATCACTTGCTATAAATTATTACTTGTTAGCATAAAGCTGGTATCATACAAGTACGATTTTTTGAATTGCACGTTGTTTGCACTGAAGTTACAAATCTCGCAAGCGCCAAGCAGAAACGTTAATATTATCATTAATAAATTTGCTTCAATTTCTTTACACTAAACATAATTTTCGACCTATATTAGCATTTTATTACAATTTTGATTTAATTTGCTAGACTAAATATTTTCATTTTTGTTAAATAATTATAATTGTAATGGTTTGATTTAATACTTTATAATTTAAAAAAAAAATTTATTATTTAAGTATATTATAAATATTTAATAATGATAATTTAAATTTACCTCGCAGTTGTCCTGAATAATATGGCAGATCAAAGTACCAATCAAAAGTTATCTAAACGGTATCCAATCTCTTACTTGAGAATCTCTAAAACTAATTCGTAAGTAAATTTCAGTTAAGGTGATGCTGGAGCCGTCTGTATAACCGACAAAATTACCATTTTCTATGTTATCGACCTACATCTGTCCTTGTATAGACAAGGATATAGACAAGGATAGCACCTAACCTATCATCTTCCACTGGGCTAAGTAATATCTTTTTTTTTAGGCTTCAAATCTTACTTATAATTGCACGATATTATTCCTGACAGTTTTTTGTAGAGGGCTGCATCACTATTTTCTATAGAAAAACTGCAGAATTTTTGTATAAAGCAAATATTGTCGTTAGGTGAAGACAATATAAAATTTTTTTTTAGTTTATCAGAAAAAATCATGTACAGCCCTCTACATTTTTGTGCGTACTTTAATCGTGTAAAAGGATTTTCCATTCTGTTCAGCCAATTCAAAGATATTGCTTAAGGGGGTCCTAAAGCCGTCTGTATTACCGACCGAATTCTATATCTGTCCTTGTATAGACAATGATAATAGACAAGGACAGACAGAGTTATAGGTTATATTGAATTCATTACAATTAATCTTTTTTTGTAGGCTTTTATTCTTAGTTCCAATTGCACGATATTGTTCTTACATGTTGTCCCTAGGTCATGCCGGTCTAATTTTGTGGATATTTATTGTGAAATTTTTGTACAAAGCAAATATTGTCGTCACGTATTTACAAAAATATTAATTTTTTTTCGTTTTCGATATAAATTCGACCACCATGACCTAGATTTTGATGCGTACTTTAACTTTGGAGAAGAATTTTTAAATCCATAGAGCCAATAAAAAGATAAGCATTAAGAAAAAAGCCGGTTTTACAGACGGCTTTAGGATCCCCTTAAACCGATTAATCAGTGTCGCTGTCACTCCAGGATCCCTTTAAGGGGATCCTGGAGCCGCTTGTATTACCGACCAAATTCTATATCTGTCCTTGTATAGACAATGATGATAGACAAGGATAGATATGGTTATAGGTTATAATTTCTTCGAAGCTCTCATTTTTATTCCAAGCTTTCAATCTCAATTTCAAAGGTACGTTATTGTTTGTGCGTCTTCTGAAGAGTGGGAACATTTCATTTCGTACATATTACTTATACAACTGTTTATATATTAGAAAATAAGGTTATGCATTTTTACATTTTCTTCAATTATTACTAATTATTTTACATTCCCACTCTTCATTAGTACCTATACTTTACTCCTGTAGAAGGATTTTGCGATCTATAAAGCCGTTTCAAACAACGAGCTCTGACTGTTTTTGTCGGTATCCAGGATCCCCTTAAGGGTTAATATTAACCAGGTTTTCGGCGAAATAAAATCATGACATTCGCAAGATACGTATATTTTTCAAATCTCAAGATGTATATTTTCAGATATTAAAAAAATCTTTCAAACGCGAAACAATTATTGCTGATTAAATTGAACACATTTTATTTTTTGAAGTAATATTTCTAAAAGATTTGACAAATATTATTGAATATATTTATTTGCAATCTTATAAAAATATTTTGTGCTGTATGGGTAACTACTGACGTTAGATGCCATGTAAACGCTCTTTTACGACAAAGTTACTACATCGATGTAATAACTCCGTCGTAATATAACGTTTACTCAGTATTTAACGTCAGTATAGTTATAACATCGATATTATAACTTCAGTGTAAATCGGGCCGTGTAAACGTAATCAATAAAGAATACAATTGGCACAAAGGATGAAAAGATTTATGACTATGTTTACACGGCCCGATTTACGCCAAAGTTATAACATCGGTGTTATAACTACTGACGTTAAATGCGGTGTAAACGCTCTTTTACGACGAAGTTACCACATCGATGTAATAACTTCGTCATAAAAGAGCGTTTACACGGCATTTAACGTCAGGAGTTATAACATCGATGTTATAACTTCGGCGTAAATCGATCCGTGTAAACGTAGTCTTCATTCGGCCAGTATTCATAGTCGGATCTTATTTCAAGGCTGTCTTAAGTAATGTCTTAAGTTGCTAATACGGTCATTTCATTGGCTGAACGGAGTCTTAAGACGGCCGTATTCATAGTCGGATTTTATATTTAAGATCGTCTTAAGTCTGATCAAAGGCCGTCTTAAGACTCCGTTCAGCCAATGAAATGACCGTATTAGCAACTTAAGACATTACTTAAGACAGCCTTGAAATAAGATCCGACTATGAATACTGGCCATAGTCAGATCTTATTTCAAGACCGTCTTAAGTAATGTCTTAAGATGCTAATACGGCTCTGTGATTGGTTCATAACATCTTAAGATTGTACTTAAGACGGTCTTAAATATAAGATCTGACTATGAATACCGGCCATAGGGCTTGAGAAGAATGGCTGACTTAGGGCCTTGGCACATAGAAAAACTTAAGCAGTAAAACTTAAGCAGTAAGAAATCAACGGTATGGATTCGCTACCGCTTAGGGCCGTGCCTTAAGTTCTTGACTGTGATTGGCTGATTTGCTTACTGCTTGAGTTTTACTGCTTAAGTTTTTCTATGTGCCAAGGCCTTTATTTCAAAATTGATAAATTCAAAATGGCGGAGCCAACATGGCAGATATCGAAATCAATATTATAAGGGCCTTGGCACATAGAAAAACTTAAGCAGTAAAACTTAAGCAGTAAGAAATCAACAGTATGGATTCGCTACCGCTTAGGGCCGTGCCTTAAGTTCTTGACTGTGATTGGCTGATTTGCTTACTGCTTGAGTTTTACTGCTTAAATTTTTAAGTTTTTCTATGTGCCAAGGCCTTAAGGCCTTAAGGCCTTGGCACATAGAAAAACTTAAGCAGTAAAACTCAAGCAGTAAGCAAATCAGCCAATCACAGTCAAGAACTTAAGGCACGGCCCTAAGCGGTAGCGAATCCATACCGTTGATTTCTTACTGCTTAAGTTTTACTGCTTAAGTTTTTCTATGTGCCAAGGCCCTTAATGGTCGAGATTTTACCTTTAATATTCGCAATGGCCAGTATTCATAGTCGGTTCTTATTTCAAGACCGTCTTAAGTAATGTCTTAAGCTGCTAATACGGCTTGTGATTGGTTCATGACGTCTTAAGATTGTATTTAAGACGGTCTTAAATATAAGAACCGACTATGAATACCGGCCAATATTAATTTTTCCATTTTTAATGTATCAACTTTGATAATTCTAATAAAAATTAATTAATGGTCAATATTTCGCTTTAATGTCTGCACTAAAGTCTGCACTATAGTGCAATAAAGTGCACATACTTTTCTATGTATGTTTTATTGGTAGACAGGCTATGATGGCTGTGTTTCGATATTGACTGTAAGGTACTGAAAATCTATAATGTTACATACGTCATCACTTTTTCAGTACTTACAGTGAATATCGAAACACAACCTTAGTCTACTAGACTCCGTCGCCTTGGAGTTGATTTTGGAGTAATTTTTCCACGCAGTGTTACTCCAATCTATTTTGGAGTAAAATTTATTATACGCCGAGCCATGGTATATAAGAAGTTGAAGTCTCTCGACAGTTTCGACAAGGATATGTTTTTTCGGCGCATAAAACGCTTGTACGCCACGTGGAAGGTAAGCGTGCCGGAATTGCCGGAAATCGCATGCTTCTCTCGATCCCAGCGAGCCGAAACTGTTGCGTACTATTATATACAATCTTTTTTTTTCGACAGGATGGACAGGTCGGTATCGATGATAATTTCAGTAAAATGGATTGTCGCATTTGTGCCGTTGGCTGTTACGATCTCTTTTGCAGCAAATCCATAGCGTTGCGGTACGTGTGTGTTTCAGAATCAAGTCACAAATTTTACCCGAGGACTCGGTGCTCGCTACAAGTATCTCTTGTCACACCAAGCAATATTTGAATGTCTTCTTACAGAGCGATGGAGACTTTGGGAGTGTTTTCTAAAAAAAATGCGAGGGAAATATGAAGGTGTCTTTATGGATGCGTGGAGAGCCACTTTGAAAAACGAAAATCTTTCGATATGGTAAGCAGGCACAAATGAGAGAGAAAATTGACTATCGGAATACATGTGTAAGTTGAAAAAGTATAAGGTCTTTATCTTTGTGTAAATCATATAGGTTGACGTAAATGCTACAGCTGCTTTTGTCATGTGTCCAAAAGAAGATAGTGAGATAATTACTAGTATCTTAAACATCTGATAATGGAAATCATAGATTTGGACATTTCCTTCAGTATATTTCCTTCAATTCTACATGAGATTATAGCTCTATATGTAAAGGAAAACGGAATGCAGATAAAAACGTTAATATTGTGCATCTCGATTTCAGAAAGTTAAACACTCGAGGCTGGCAGAAGGTGTAAATACGGCTATCACAAAGAAGTATGTAACTGGAGTAGATATTATGCAGATGGATATGTTGTTACCCTGCTATTATACAAAGCGGTGGAAATTACTGGATTACATTTACCGCCGTTAGTGACAACAATACTCTCCACTTTGGTGTTGTTTGTTTATTGGGAGTACGTTACAAATTTTATTGTTCAAACATAGTGAGAACTCTGGTAAACCCCACAAAAATAATTGAGGTATAATGTGTAGAAAAGAGAAATATATTATAACACATAAATATTCTTATTACTAAAATAAAATTTCAAAAATTTTTCTCAGTGTTCTAATTTATAATACATTGTTACAGGAAAATGTAATTTTTGGTTACAACTGGAGCGGAGATCTTGAAAAAGTTAGTCACAGGAACAAAATTAAGTAAAGTATATGAGGCTGGTATTAAATCCAGCAGCCATGGGAAAAAACGATAATTTTCTCCTATTTATATTCTTTATCCTCTTTATAATAGTGCGGGTATGGTGCGATTCAGGTAATTTCTCCCAAAAAATCTCAGTTATTTTTGCTAAAATGTTTATATTTACACTGCTTAATGGTAAATTGAATAGGCCTTTTGTCATTTTTTGTTCATATAAGAAACAATTTGTAAATAATATATGTCTATCCAATACAATTTCAATAGAACTTAACCTTTTTTTATCTTACACGTCAAATTACATTTTTAGTTGAAAATTACAATTACAGTAAATATTCTCAATAGAATTTTGCATTTGAACTAGAGTTCACAATATTGCCATAATATTTTAACAATTGAAGAAAAAAAATTGAAAGAACATTTGAAATTGCGCGCTTCCACTTTTGAAAATAGTGTCATTTTCATTGTCGAAGCTATTCAGAAGACAAAAGACAACCGACTACTTGCTCTGCGTGATGATTGTAAGACATTGAATATACTCGTGACATTAGTCGAACTTTTTGATAATAAAAAAGACTGAGCTATTAATTTCTCTGGAGATTAACCATAAAAAAGGTTTTATTATTTAGTTGTTTATTTAGTAATACATATAAGAAGGGAAGGCTTAATTATAGATCTATACAAATTTCGCCTTCCTCCCGCCTTGATTTATTTCTTTCATACATAAATTATTATATAATTCTCTTTTATGTAATGTGAAGTGTCTGTGTAAATTAATCCTTGACCGTAAGAGATTTTATAATTTTTTTTCTAGAACTTCAAAAGAAAAAAGTAAAGGATAAAGGATAAAGGATAAGGATAAGGATAAGGATAAGGATAAGGATAAGGTAAAGGTAAAGGATAAAGGTAAAGGATATTTGTGATACAACTATCTTAACTCTGCCAATTTCAGCAAAGTGTTATGTATGCCATGGTTCGGCGTTTGGATAACTTATGGAATCAGTATAACGTGCAGCGTCAATGAAACCAGAAGTTGTATTGTTAGATAATGAAGATATGGAAGGTGTTGAAGATGATGTTGATTGACAATTTGTTGCATTGAAAGAACCACTTTGTAGCAGTTTCTTTAAGAATGTTCTGTAAATTAGGTGTGAATAAAATTTAGTTCATTATTAGGGCTACGGTCAATGTGACGCTACAAATGCTTTGGAGCGTTCTTCTTCTCCTTCTTTCTTCATTGAAAGAAAAGAGGAGAGGCATTTGTTGAAGAGGCTTCGAAGCATTTGTAGCGTCACGTTGACCATAGTCTAGATAATTGATTAAAATTAGTTAAATTATTGATAAAAAAAGATTTTAAAGTTTCAACAAGATTTTGAAGTTAGGTTAACTATACTTACGTAATTGTTATGTTCAGTGCAACATAATGTAAGGCCTAGCAAGTCAATTTTTGCTTTAATGCTAACACGTAGCTGTTCACACCAGTCTCCTCATTGTGCCCCTAAAGCAGTACCGTAGTGTAGATAATTATTTTTAAAACAGAATATAGAATATCGATCGATACATGAAAACAACAAATTAAATAAGTAAAGCCGTCATCGGTCATAGCTGGATCTTCGTGCTAATTAATTTTACTCCAAAATGGATTGAAGTAACACTGGAGTAACCGACTCCAAGCCGACGTAGTCTAGTAGACTATAAAGTACTGAAAAAGTGATGACGTATGTAACATTATAGATTTTCAGTACTTACAGTCAATATCGAAACACAGCCTGTCTACCAATAAAACATACATAGAAAAGTATGTGCACTTTATTGCACTATAGTACAGACTTTAGTGCAGACATTAAAACGAAATAATGACCTTTAATTAATTTTTATTAAAATAGTTGTTTTCCAAATAATAAAAATTATATCGACACTTTATCCAAATGATTCTGGAGCGATTGGATTAAAAAAATATATTTTTTAGACACTTTTTGCTAATTATACGCTTAATTAATTTTAATTAATTCTGATTATTGTATGGTTTTCCAAATTCTGAAGTTTTTTCCAAATACCTCCAAATAATTTCCAAACGATTAGATAAGATAATTTTCAATAATTTTTAATTTGTTTACCAACTATTCGTCGGTGTGTAAGTTGGACCAAGTTCTAAAGCCTTGTGTCCACCATGCTAGAACTGTGTCCAAGTTTCGGTTTAAACCAATCAACTTGCACCTCTTACAGAAAAGCAGCAGTTTCATTGGCTTAGGCCGGTATTCATAGTCGGATCTTATTTCAAGACTGTCTTAAGTAATGTCTTAAGATGCTAATACGGCTCTGTGATTGGTTCATAACATCTTAAGATTGTACTTAATACGGTCTTAAATATAAGATCTGACTATGAATACCGGCCTTAAACCGAAACTTGGACACAGTTCTAGCATCGTGGACACAAGGCTTAACATCGTAAACACATGCCTAAAGGTGGAAGCACATGAAATTGCAGGAGCCATGGGCAGAATGCATAAGACCGTCTAGACCAATGAGCATCGAGCGTTTTATGGCATAAACGGTCTTAAGCCTAGTGTCCACGATGCTAGAACTATGTCCAAGTTTCGGTTTAAGCCAATGAAACTGCTGCTTTTCTGTAAGAGCTGCAAGTTGATTGGCTTAAACAGAAACTTGGACACAGTTCTAGCATCGTGGACACAAGGCTTTATGCTATGCATATGCAGCTATGCAATTTTATGTGCTTCCACCTTTAAAGCCCCTTGCACAATAGGCAATAGCGATAGCGATAGCGACAGCAACAAGGTTGCCGACAAAGCTATACCTTTGTCGGCAACTTTGTCGCTGTCGCTATCGCTATCGCTATCGCCTATTGTGCAAGGGGCTTAATGGTCAGTGAAATGCAGCAGTAGCGAGCAGCAGTTTAGTAATTTCCTAGACATTACTAAGTAATTTCTAGGAGAGTTTAGTAATTTCTAGGAAAGTTTAGTAATTTCCTAGAAATTTTCTAGGAAATTACTAAACTGTTGCTCGCTGCTGCAGCATTTTACTGCCTATAAAATCTCACCTTAAGGATGCATCCCCATAGAGAAAGAAATAGCGGAACGGAATTAAAACGGAATTCCTTTGATTGGCTAACATCTCATCTTGAGATCCTTCACCTGGAGATTGGCCAATCAAAATAATTCCGTTTTAATTCCGTTCCACTATTTCTCTTTCTATGGGGATGCAGCCTAAGTCCCAGTCTACAATAGATGTTTAAAGCCCTAATGCCCGTTCTAGACTGGAGGATGATCCTACTCGCGGCTCATCCGACTACGGTCGTCCGGGAACTTAGCCGGTCAATTTCGACTTTGTTAATTTTTTTTAAATCGTTTGTTGGTCGTTTGTTGGTGATTGTTGGCCTAATTACAACGTTTGTTGGTTCGTAATTTTTTTTAAATTAAAAAAAATTAACGTTAGCCGGAAAAATCTCATTTTTAATTATAAAACGGTCTAATCGATGCGTAATCGTCTGCTGATGATTGTTGGTCTAATTTTGAGTTTGTTGGTTTATAGTGGCCTAGTTTACACCGATCTCTTGATACGCGTATCAAATAGTATATTTGAGCTGATCAGCCAATAATCAAACTAATTTACTAGTTATTTACTATTTAATACGCGTATCAAGTGATCGGTGTAAACTAGGCCATTTTCTTCTTAAGGCTCCTGGTCTCTGAGCCGAGAACTCCACGTTGACGGTGGCGACGTACCGTCGAGGTAGAAATCAGAACCCTCTCCAACGGAGAATTCTGTTCTCTGTGACATGTTGACAACATATTTTGTATTGCGTTAAATTTCTTTATTATTCGCTCTGTACTCGTGCTATAACGTTTAACATATTCGTGAAACTCGTAAAATTGATCGAGAGGTAAGATTTGCAAGAAATACATATACGAAAGGAACATTCTCCACTCTTTTCGATAGTCGTCAAACGGCTTGTTTTTCCATATGTTTAGGCTTCGTTTTATGGCTGTTTGTTTATTGTCGAGGGAAAAGGATAGTATCCGGTCAATTTTAGAAGTGTTCTGAAACGATCTATATAGTGATTTTTTATTGAAATGTCTTTTTATTTCGGAATTTAACGCAACTTAAAATAGGGTGTTTTTCTCGCCTCGATAGCAAGAATTCAATATGGCTGTGGTGACTACCCAGGAGCCTTAAATTGAAAAAAAAAAGAAAAAAAATTATCGTGAACTTAGCTGGAAAAATCTCATTTTTAATTAAAATACGGTCTAATCGATGCGTAATCGTTTGCTGATAATTGCTTTATCAACGAAAAATAAATAAAAATAATTAAAATTAATTATTATCGCGGTCTAGCTGCAAAAGTATCTTTCTCATACGAGCTAGACGTTGCCCCTCCCAATCTTTGGCATTGTCCATCATACACTGAACAGTGTGGTGGAATTTTTTTAGGTTAATTTGATCCCCAAAAACTTTCAAAAATAATTCTGGAAATAACGAAAAAAATAATTCATTATAATTATGTATTTAAAAAAATTAATTCAGTATTTATGATAGAAAAAACGATTTTGAGAATACACGTACCTTCCAAAAGCTTGTAGAAAGTACTATCGTGATATTAGGGCTCAGTCACAATGAGAGGAATAAGGAATAAGATAAAGGAATAAGGAATAAGGCATGTTGCATCTTACTTTAATGTACGTGTACTGAAGTGAGATGCGACATTCCCTTATTCCTTATTCCTTTATCTTATTCCTTATTTTTCTCATTGTGACTGAGCCCTTAGAATTTCTTTGCCTTTAACTTTTTTTGTCGTAAAACACATCGCTACATCTCGCATAAGATATCTTCGGACAATTTCTCCCAATTTTTTCGAAGAAAAGACTTGATGTCATTGATACAACGCTTTACTTTTCTTTTCTACACGGAGAAAATTTTATGTTCAATATTACTATGTTTTTCCACTAACTGCAGACCATCAAGGAATTACAAGTTTAAATGCTATGGCCATTATTTTAAAAACAATAAAACAACGCAATTTTTACGCTTTCTCATAGTAAAAATTTGTATGTCTCAAAGCAAAAACTTGCTGGATAAAAGTTAGAATTACAAAGAGAAGTAAAAAATATATACCAAATAAGTTTTTCCTGTACACACGGGGACACAAATGCCTTCTCACTTGAAATTGCACGCGTATCGGAGCATATTCAGAGCGCGTGCTCCGTCTCTAGATATTCGTTCATCATGACTGTAAGAGTATCCACACAACACTCTCGTATAGTAATGCAGCGTAACGTAACGTGGGTCAACGCATAAGAAACGTATCGGTTACGGCGTTATACGTTTTTTGTGCGTTGATCTACGTTATGCTACATTATTATACGAGAGTCTTGTGCGGAGGCTCTTAATTATTCGGCAAAGTTGTCCCAATATATACTTTAAGAATATTTTATAATAATATATTTCAAATAAATAAATAATTAATTAATAATATAATATCAGGGAAAGTTACGTTTGAAAAGTAACTCGTTACCGTAATTCGTTACTCATTGAAAAAGTAATTCATCGTTACCGTATATAACTCGTTATTCTTATTGAAAGAAGTAACTCCGTTATCATTACTCGTTACTCATTGAAAGAAGTAACTCATCGTTACCGTAACTCGTTATTCTCATTGAGAAAAGTAACTCGTTACCATTACTCGTTACTCATTCAAAAAAGTAAAACTCATCGTTACCGTAACTCATTATTCTCATTGAGAAAAGTAACTTATCGTTACCGTAACTCGTTATTCTCATTGAAAGAACACGGAAAGAACGGTTTTGCTGAAGATTCTAAAAATTTAGCTAGATACAGAGCTGAAAATAATTTTGTTGCACACCATCAAAATAATTATGTAGAACGTTTAAACTGATTTTTAAAACGTCAACATTTTTTACAGAATTATTATTATATTTCAGCGACCTACTATAACCATTTGGATCTTGCAACAAAATTATTTTCTGTATCTAGCTAAATTTTTAGATACTTCAGCAAAACCGTTCTTTTCGTGAGTAACTCGTTACCGTTGCTCGTTATTATTGAAAAAAGTAACTTATCGTTACCGTAACTCGTTATTCTCATTGAGAAAAGTAACTCGTTACCGTTACTCCTTATCCATTAAAAAAGTAACTTGTTATTGTTATTCTAGAAGTGATGAGTCGTTACAACTTTCGTAAAATTTTAATATATTTAAACATTATATTTTTTTATTCTGCACACTTTATACATATTTACATTTTGTAAACGCATTCAATTTTGCAAAATTGCAAATGTAAAAATTAATTTTATTATTATACACTTCCTTTCATTATTTCATATACAAAAGTGTCAAGGTAAAGTAGTCGAAAGATGAGTACTTTAGAAACTAACGAGGTATTTCATATTTTATATCATAAAATATCATGAAAAAATTTAAAATATCTCAGGAAATCTTTAACGAAAGAGAAATTTATTATAGTGTTTCGAAAACGTCTCGACGAGATCTACAACATTCCTCTCAAGGGCAAAATGAAGTTATTTAAGAAATTAGTCGCCTTTAAAATTTCTTAAAAACGACATCTACGACATAACTCACGTAAGAATCATGAGTCCTCTTTTCAAACCAAACAACTTATGTCTAAAGCAATTTTTTTCTACAATCAAAAATAAAAAAGTTTTGGAAGTAATTTGAAAAGACAAATGTCGATATCTCATGTAGGTTTAGGAAAAAATGTTTCAGACAAAAGTTGTATGACTTCGAGAAAGACAAATAATGGTAAAATTAATTTTTGAAAAATTAATTTTTTAGGTCACATAAAATCATCGTCACATAAAATTCTATTTTTTAAAATAGAATTGTATACTTTTTTTACACTGTAATAAAGCTCTCTTTTGTTAAGAATTTTCTGATATTTCAAATTATATCATGATATTTTTAATATAAGATATGAAATATCTCGTAAAGTATTCACTTTTCGATGACTTTACCAGTTACCTTGATACTTTTATACACAGAATGGTGAAAGGAATTAAATAATAATATTAATTTTTATATTTGCAATTTGCAAATTGAATGCGTCTACAAAATGCAATCAAAGTTTTTAAAATAAATTTTTCTGTTATCTTTTTACAACAATCGATTCCTTTCATTATTCTATGTATAAAAGTATCGAGGTAAAGTCATCGAAAAGTCAATACGTTACAAAATATTTCATATTTTATATTTAAAAAATATTATTGACAAAATTTGAAATATCTTAGAAAATTCTTTGATTCTTTTATGAGCCTTTTTTTCATGTAATCCAATTATTCTGTCTCTATCTGTTTAATGTAAATATAAAAACATGTATAAAGTGTACAGAATTAAAATATAATTGTTTGGCTTTCTCATTTAGGAAGCTTTTTGAAACTTTTGAAACTTTCAAGAGGAGATGGGACTATATAAGCTATCTAATGACATATTAATCATTACTCTACGATTATTAGTTTCGAAGATATAAACGGTCAAAGTATGACATGTTTTCATTGCATCTGTGCTTCCAATGTTACCCCCTACTTACTATCGACAAAGACGTAGTTCTACGTCAAAATATAATGTTTAAATATATTGAAATTTTATGAAACTTGTAACGACTCATCACTTCTTGAATAACAATAACGATAACAAGTTACTTTTTCCAATAGGTAACGAGTAACGGTAACGAGTTACTTCTTTCAACAAGAATGAGTTATGGTAACGATAAGTTAATTCTTTCAATAAGTAATGAGTAACGGTAACGAATTACTTTTCTCAATGAGAATAACGAGTTACGGTAACGATGAGTTACTTCTTTCAATGAGTAACGAGTAACGGTAATGAGTTACTTTTCAAACTTCGTAACTTTCCCGGATATTATATTATTAACTCATTATTTATTTGAAATATATTATTATAAAATATTCTTAAAATATATATTGGGACAACTTTGCCGAGTAATTATAAGAGCCTCCGCACAAGACTCTCGTATAGTAATGTAGCGTAACGTAACGTAGATCAACGCACAAAAAACGTATAACGCCGTAACCGATACGTTTCTTGTGCGTCGACCCACGTTACGTTACGCTGCATTAGGGCCGGGGCACGAACATTGCCGTAGCGTCTTACGCCACCTTACGTGAGAATTGCCTTACGCCACACGTAAACCAAACGTACGGCAACACACATAGAAAAACGTAACGTAACATATCATACGTTACATACGTTACGTTACTTTTCTATGTGCGTTGCCGTACGTTTGGCTTACGTGTGGCGTAAGGCAATTCTCACGTAAGGTGGCGTAAGATGCTACGGCAATGTTCGTGCCCCGGCCCTTACTATACGAGAGTCTTGTGCGGATACTCTTACAGTCATGATGAACGAATATCTAGAGACGGAGCACGCGCTCTGAATATGCTTCGATACGCGTGCAATTTCAAGTGAGAAGGCATTTGTGTCCCCGTGTGTACACCATAGTAAAAATTAACTCTTTCCACTTTATATTCCGCTAAAATATAGCTTGAGCAGCGTTTTCACAAAAATTACTTTATTCATATAATAAAAAGCAGTGTTGCCATAGTAAAAATTATATGAAGATCATGTAAACATTTCAATTCGGTAACTTATTGTTAAAAATTCGAGGAGAAGGGGAAAGGGAATAAGCGTTGCTTGCAAGATCTTGTCGAGCATGAACGATTTTTGTTGAATAAGTAAACGCGGCAGTCAGCTAGAAATGTAATATATGCCATTTGATTTTTAATCGTTTTTAACTTTAATTTGATTTATTAAATAAAATATTCACCTTGCGCGTCCAAGTAGCGCCTTTAGGCGTTCTCATTATTCTCATTAACTTTATTACATATTTAATTTTAAAATATATTTAATATTATATTATATTGTGTTGATATACAAATCTTATTCGTATATCAACGGCGCTATCTGGACACAAGGTGAAGATTTTATTTAATGAATCAAATCAAAGTTAAAGACGGTTAAAAATCAAATGGCGTATATTACGGTTCTAGCTTTGGCTGCCGCGTTTAATTATTCGATAAAATCGTTCATGCTCGACAAGATTAGTATTCATTGTATACCACTGTATTGTTGTTGCGTTGTTTTTAATATTTGCTAGTTAATAAATTTCAAGATTTTTGAACACCATAAAGATGTGTTATATACGAATATAAGAAAGAAAGAAGCAGCAGAGTCAGAGGATTGCTGCTAGCGTATTCGATCATCGAAGTCAAGCAACGTCGGGCGCGGATACTAGTTGGATGGGTGACCGGCTGAGAGAGCGGATTTTCGGGTGCTATAGCCTAGCTGTTCGAAAAAGATCAGTAATTTATATAGCTTCGGGGCGGAGCTGTGAAGGCACTAAATGTCCCTCAACCGAGGGAACAAAAAAAAAAAAAAAAAAAAAAAAAAAAAAAAAAAAAAAACAAGACCGGTAATATTCGTCTGTTAATTTCCACACGGATATCTGATTATTTTGATGGAAAAAAACCTGAATTCTCTGTGTACGAATTTTTACTATGACAAATAATAAAATATGTTAGGTAAGTTTTAAATTTTACTATGTTGTACTGTAATTTATTCTATAAAGTCATGATGGTCCACCAATAACATAAAGAATAGTAAAATGTAATTTAAAACTGTATTATAAATGAACATAAAATTTTCTCCGTGTATAACAAATATAAATTGTAATTTATTAATTCTAAACAAAATTTTAAGTTTTTAGTACGTTCATAAATAATACAAAAAGAGAACAAAAATACTTACAAATAGAATTCTGTACTTTTCATCATTTTTCAATTTTAAATCAAATTCCAGAAACTCTTCGTACGACTGTACTGGTAGCTGAATCTCATTGTCTTTCTCTAGATCCAGCTGGTCCTCGGTTGGATTCTTTTGTCGTATTAAGTTTCCTATCATTTGTTGAACCACTCCACAAAGATCGGCTAGTTGTTTTGACACACTTCGATGAGTAGCTAACGCGATAGATTGTGAAGAAACTGAAAAGAGTTCTTAAATTAATTATTTTAAATCAAATTTATCATTAATAATTAATTAATTTATTTATGTACTTATATTTACTTATTTATTTATTTACTTTATTTATTAATTATTTACTAATTTATTGATTTTGTTATTTATTTATACGAATCCTATCGAATGGCATCTATAATGGATAATCCGAATTTAAAGTTTATATATGATTATATATAATGGATACATGGATAAATGCTTCTTATATATGGAGGGGTTAAAGCCGTAGTGGTGTAAGTCAATTTTTTTGACCACTTTTTTTTCTTCTTTTTTCAACATATCTGCATGTGTAGACTGCATCTATGAATTTAACTCGATAGGTTAAAAAAAGTGACTTACACCACTATGGCTTTAACCCCTCCATATAATTTATATATAAGTTATATGAACTCATATATAATCATGTCAAATTGTATATGAAACATTTATATATATTTAAATATATTTTAATCGCCTGTATAATTATATATAATCATATATGATCTATAAAAATAAGTTTAGACTCGTGAAAATGTCAACAATAAAACCGGCGATGCGAGTCAAGCGCATCTTAAACGGTTCAAGTTTAGACGACAGTTATACTCTTATCTCTCTTGACGTGGTTTCACTCTTTACAAACGTACCTACTGATCTAGCTATTGACAGTATTTGCAACAGATGGTTACATCTTTCAAAAAACTGCGACATTCCTAAAGATGAATTCGTTCTCGCAGTACGACTTATTCTTGACTCTACTTTTTTCAAATTCAACAATAAGATATACAAACAGAATTTCGGTACCCCCATGGGCTCTCCTCTGTCTCCCGACCTTGCGGATTTAGTTCTACAAGATATTGAGACGAGGGCGATTGGAATGCTTAGTTTCTCCATACCGTTTTTCCGTAGATACGTGGACGACATCGCGATGTCCATACCCTCCGATATGGTCGATTACACCTTACAAACCTTTAATTCTTTCCATCCACGTCTACAGTTTACCATATAAAATGGTAACAAAAAACTCAATTTTTTAGATACCACCATTATCAACAACAATGGTCTCATAGAATTTTATTGGTTTCATAAGCCTACTTTCTCGGGCCGGTATTTGAACTACAATTCTTGTCATCCCTCGTCTCAAAAGCGTGATACCATTATGGGACTTATCGATCGAGCCTTTTTGCTTTCTCATCCAAGGTTTCACGAAAAAAATTTGAGACTTGTTGTTAACATCCTTCTGAACAATGATTACCCATTAGATCTTATTTTTAACACAATACATGAACGTCTCAAAAGCCTCTTTTTTAAACAAACAAAAAAACAGAATCCGAACGATACTGTTGACGACGCAGCTTTTAAAAAATGGTTCACTGTTCCATTTTTTCCTTCAATTTCTATCAAATTTAAAGATATTTTTAGAGGATCAGATACTCATTTATCATACTACAGCATCAATAAAGTAAACAAACTTATCAAAGTTCAGAAGGATGCTCTGTCGGCTTCCGCTACGAGTAACGTGGTCTACAAGATCTGTTGCCGAGATTGTGACGCTTCATACGTGGGACAAACTGGTAGACAATTAAAAACCAGAATATCAGAACACCGTTGCCATATCAATAAAAACAGTTCTGCCCACTCTGTGATTACGGACCATAGAATTCAAAACGGTCACGATTTCTATTGGGATAAAGTTGAGATCTTGGATCATGAAAGATTTTATTATAAACGACTCATTTCGGAGGTTCTATACATTAGACAACAACGCCACAGTCTAAATCTCCAATCAGATACCGATTTTCTGCACCATGCTTACCTACCTATCATAAGCAATGTTTAACCTTTTGGTTGGTTAGATTGTTTATCATAACAGCTCCGACCTATGTACATCTGTGACTTTCCCTTACACTTCGACTCTAACCGACATACTGACTGCAATGTTTTTGCTCTCTTCCCGTGATGTGCGAATATCCGGATTCTTACTCGAAGCTACGACTTTTAATTTTTGTACTTGGTTCGATTGCTGCTGAGCTTGAGGTGAGCTTTCTCCTTTCCTTTCCGTTCATTAATTATAAACGTACTGTTCTTTTGTTTTAGTGGTAATGTCCACTATAATCGTGTCTACCAACTCGCTTATCATGACATCTCTTCGAGATGGGAGCTTGCCGCCTTGTTCTCTGCAGGAATCGATCTCTGCTTTTTGTTAATAAATGCTGAAGATGGCCCAAAGCAAGGGTCGAAACGTTCGTTACACGTAAATATACGTCTCATCTTTATTGCGCATCACTTCCCGCGCTTGACTCGCATCGCCGGTTTTATTGTTGTTCATATATGATCTATTGTTCATATCTACCGTCTTACAGTGGTTTCCCCCCTTAACCAAAAGGCTCTGCAGCTAGCCTTGAACCCAGCGTGCAAGCATCAAGCGTATGTTTAGTTCTGGGTGTCTGGCTTAAAGAGTTAACAGTGAAATTTTTCCTGTTCGATATTATATGCAAAATTTTTGGCAATGACTTCGAGAATGAACCACTCGACTCTTGACAGAACCACTTGACTCAGAAGGAACCACTTCGAGAAAAGTGTTACGACGAGCGAAGAGCTTAGCGATGTGCGAAAAAGCGGTCTAACTGCGAGCGGTGATTCTAAGCGGGTGAACTTCGATCAAGAGAGAACACTATCAAACCCGCGAATGAACCTTCACGGTCCGCGAAAGCGCACGTCGCGAAGCGCACCGAGCCGTCACAATGTCCGCTCTGCAAGAGGAAGCACTCACTAATGGGGTGTCTCGACTTCAAGGCCAAGACTGCCAGTGAGAGAAAGACTGTGGTCGAGACCAACAAGCTGTGCTTCAATTGTCTCAGCAATCACCCGGTGGCGAAGTGTCAGTCGACCCGGAACTGCTTCACGTGCAACTCGCGGCACCACTCGATGCTACACGACGCGTATGTTTCCGCGCCGAAACCCGCCGCGGAAGTCAGCACGCTTTCCGCCGTCGGAAAGGCCAACGACCGCAAAGCGATTCTCCTCGCGCGCGTGACCATTGCCGATCGACATGGCGACCCGCATGAGGTTCGGGCTCTCATAGACCAAGGCTCCGAAGTGTCGATCGTGTCGGAGTCCCTGGTGCAGCGGCTGCGCCTACCGCGATCGCGCACCCGAGTGTCTATCTTCGGCATCGGCGGCTCACAATCTGGGTCCACGCGGGCCAAAGTGTCGCTGAATATCACGTCACAAACCACCGGAGCCACTCTCACCGCCGTCGCGTTTGTGCTTCCGCGGCTCTCGCTCTACTAGGGCTTCTGAAACAAGTGGCGCACCACGTGGCCTCATCTTCAGGGGCTTCCTTTGGCCGATCCTCGGTTTGTCGCTCACGATCCAGTCGAGCTGCTCCTTGGCGCCGAGGTGTGCTCGACCATCCTAGAGGATGGTCTCCGCCGAGGCAAACCGCAAACGCCGATAGCGCAGAAGACCATCCTGGGATGGATTCTATCAGGGGGCTGTGGCGCGACCTCGCTCCACGGGCACCACAGCTCACTCCAATGTACCGCCGACCATGACTTGGCCGAGCTGGTACGCCGCTTCTAGGAGCAAGAGAGCGAGCCTCTTGCTTCAGTTCCGCTCACTCCCGAGGAAGAGGAGTGCGAACAACAAGCGCACACCCTCTGGCCGGTACGTCGTCCGACTGCCGTTCGCCTCGCCGCCGAAGAACCTCGCCGAGACCCGCAAGCCTGCTGAGCAACTGCTCACGGCTATGGAACGCAAGTTTGTCCGGGATCCCCGTTTCGGAAACCTCTATCACGAGTTTATGCGCGAGTACGAAGACCTCGGGCACCTGGAAACCGTGGCACCGCCGGGCGAGACGGAACCTACCCGCGACGTGTGCTACTTGCCGCACCACGGGGTGCTAAAAGAGGCGAGCACCACCACGAAGCTCCGAGTGGTGTTCAACGGCTCACAGCGCACCAACTCCGGCGAGTCATTGAACGACCACCTCTTCGCTGGCGCCAATCTCCTGCCGGCGCTCGCTGACGTGCTCTTACGTTGGCGTCGGCACCGCTACGTCATGATCACCGACATCGAGAAGATGTACCGGCAAATCACAGTCCACCCGGAAGATCGCGACCACCAACGGATCCTGTGGCGGCGTGCCGTCGACCTGCTGCGCGTTCTCCGCCTGACGACGGTCACGTACGGCCTCAAGTGCTCGCCGTGGGTCGCGATTCAAACACTTTTGCAACTCGCCAAAGACGAGAGAGAGCACGTTATCCGCGCGGCGAGATTGCTCTCGAGAAGGACCGATATGTCGACGACGTCGTGACCGGGGAGGACACCAAAGACGACGCGATCGCCGTGCAAACAGAACTACGCGAACTCTGCATGGCGGGCGGGTTCCCGTTACGTAAGTGGGCCGCGAACTCCGAGGACATTCTCGTCGGGATCCCGCAGAAACACCGTCTTCAACGCGCACCACACGTGTGGGAGAACGACTGTCACTCCACTCTCGGCCTCCGATGGCACCCGACGGAAGACGAATTTTCCTTCTCGATTCGTCCGCGCGCGATCACTGAGTACACGAAGAGGCGCGTCCTCTCGGAAACCGCGCGATTGTTCGATCCGCTGGGATGGCTCACCCCCGTCGTAATCAGAGCCAAGATTTTTATCCAGTCCGCGTGGGTGAAGCGGCTGGAATGGGACTCCCCTCTTCCGTCGGCTGGCGCTCAGCTGTGGGCGCACTTCCTGGGGGAGCTCCCGCAACTCGAAAGTCTTCGCGTAAGCCGCTGGCTCAACAGCGGAGCCACGGACTCTCAGGTCGAGATCCACGGCTTCGCCGACGCATCCGAGCGAGGCTACGCCGCTGCCGTCTACCTCCGCGTCACGAGGAACGGCTCCACCACACTGCACTTGCTCATGGCAAAGAGCAAGGTGGCTCCGATTCAGCAGGTGTCCCTCGCTCGACTGGAATTGTCCGCGGCCGCACTGCTCACTAAATTAACGCGACACGCTCGCGACACGCTAACTTTGTCCACAGCATCGATCCTCTGGTCCAAGTGACACTCCACTGGATCAAGGGCCACGCATCCCAGTGGAAGACGTTCGTGGCCAATCGGGTATCGCTTATCCAGCGGATCCTTCCCGAGGCCCGGTGGCGGCACGTTCCCGGACGAGACAACCCGGCCGATTGCGCCTCCCGGGGGATCGCGCTCAGCGAGCTGATCGGTCATCCGTTGTGGTGGACGGGCCCACCGTGGCTGCGGGAGGACCGAACCCGCTGGCCAGACGAGCACGACGAGATTCCCGACGCCGAGCTGCCAGAGAGAAAAGTTGTCGTGCAATCCGCCGTCGAGAGGACCAAAGCGGAACCCGACACTCTCCGCCGTTTCTCCGCGCTGCATTGTCTTCTACGCGTCACGGCGTGGTGCCTACGATGGCGATGCACCACCTCTCGCACCAACGATCACTGTCCGGACGATCAGGCACGGCCACTCACTCCAGAAGAACTCGACGCGGCGCACTTTCTTTGGCTTCGGGTGGTGCAATCACTGCACTATCCGGAGGAGATTAAGGCCGTCACGGCCGGCCGCACTGTGTCGCACCGCAGCCCGCTCGCCAAGTTGAGTCCCTTCCTCGACGACAATGGCGTGCTCCGAGTCCGACTTAAGCACGCACTGATTCCATACGATGAGCGACACCCAATGATCGCCCCCACGGATTCCTGGCTCACTCGCCTGCTCGTGGAGTCCTGCCACCGACGAACTCTCCATGGCGGAGTGCAGTTGACGCTCGGAACACTCCGCCTCCGCCACTGGATTCCACGAGGCCGCGCCGTGGTAAAACAAATCTTGCATCGGTGCGTCACTTGCACCCGATGGTGAGCCGCTACTCCGCAACCACCGATGAGCAGTCTGCCATGGGCACGGGTCACTCCGACGCGCCCATTCCAGCGGACCGGCGTGGATTATGCCGGCCCGATCCACATCCGCACGACCAAGGGACGAGGACACCGAGCGCACAAGGCATTCATCGCCGTCTTCGTGTGCCTCGTCTCCAAAGCAGTACATCTCGAGGTAGTCTCCGACTACACGACGGAGGCATTTCTGGCCCCTCTCCGTCGTTTCACTGCACGCCGGGGACTCTGCACGGACATCTACTCCGACTGTGGCACCAACTTCATCGGGGCCGACAAGGCCCTGCACAATCTCTTCCGCGCGTCGTCATCCGATGGACGGCGCATCGCTCACGACGTCTCCACTCACGGAATCCGGTGGCATTTTAATCCACCCGCCGTACCGCATTTCGGCGGACTCTGGGAGGCGGCGGTGAAATCCACCAAGTTCCACCTGCGACGTGTCATCGGCGAGACGACCCTCACCTTCGAAGAAATGACCACCTTCCTCGCTCAGGTTGAGGCGTGCCTGAATTCTCGGCCGCTACAGGCACTGTCCGATGATCCAGACGACATCTCGGCACTGACGCCGGGGCACTTCATCATCGGTGCTCCTTTGCTGGCGGCCCCCGAGCCTTCGCTTGAAGAGAGGCCGGACAATACTCTCACACGTTGGCAACTGGTGCAGAAAATGCGCGATCATTTCTGGCAACGATGGTTGCCAGATGGATGGCGAATGCATCTAGCATCTCGCTTCCCGGTCGAAGTGGCTGACGACTGAGGCCACCCCTGATGTCAGCACGCTGTGCTTAATCCGGTCGGAGATCACTCCGCCGAATCGATGGCCTCTCGCTCGGATTGTCAAGCTGCATCCTGGGGACGACGGCGTCGTTCGAGTGGTGACTGTACGCACTGCCACCTCCGAATTCGTCCGGCCACTGATAAAACTTGTGCTGCTTCCTGGGGCCGCTGACACCACCACCACCGTTGAGGATGCGTGAGCCACAAAGCCATCCGCTTCCACACTGATTTGCGCGTTATTGTAATTCGTTTCTCGCGTTACTTCAGTCCGTCATTTATTATTGTCACTTCACGTGTTTGGCTCCGTCGGCCTTCCGTCACTGTACGTTCACTTCACTTACTCCCGGTTTCACCAACGTGATTTAATCTAATCGGTCGATTAAATTCACTCTTCATCTTTTTCTAACTGTCCCTTTAGAAAGAGACAAAGAGTGAGTTTAATCGACCGATTAGATTAAATCACGTTGGTGAAACCGGGCCTTAATCGGTGATTTCGGCCTTCCGCTTTAACTTAACCGACACTCGCGTCACATCACCTCACTTTCACTGTCGCAGACCGCTTCACGTCTCTTGTTATGCAAAACATGTTTCTCGCGCTGGATCACCGCGTGCAATGATACTGCGCAGCCGCGCTCCATCCATCATGGCCGCTCGCACTCGCGCCGGACTCGCGACCACCGCGAATCGATCGACAATCGATACATCCTGCCGCAACCTCGGTCGTACCATCGAGCGCACCATCGTTTCGTCATGCCTGACGAGGCGGGCGAGAATGTTTGAGATCGTGCTAATTCGACTATATCAAGTATTCGCTGGAATTCTCGCATTAAATATCGTCAAGTTATAGCATGGATTTCGCTGTTATTATCATTCTAGAAAGTTCGCTATTATTTCGACAATAACAAAGTCAAGCTAATCGTTCGCACAAACAGGCAAAAAATCCATGCTATAAACATCGAAAACAGCGCAAACAGGCAACGATCTCTTCGGATTGCAAAACGACAATTGCCGCAAGGGCGATGACGTGGGCCGCCCGTGGCCAATCAACCGCCGAAATTTCCGCGGAAGGATTGTAGCGACCAATCATGCGCCTAAGTCCTTAAACAACCTACAATGTTTAAAAATATTGGTTATTAGCCGGAGAGAGCCTCGTCTCGGAGCTAATAAAAGGTTCGCAGCCGTACCGAGGGCTCTCTCTTGATCGAAGTTCACCCGCTTAGAATCACCGCTCGCAGTTAGACCGTTTTTTCGCACATTGCTAAGCTCTTCGCTCGTCGAAACGCTTTTCGCAATCACGCGCCGCGAACTCGCTCTCGCAGCTTCGCTTTCGCCGCTAAATTCTGTGCGCGCTACGGCGTCTTCCTTTCGAAACCGATCTCTGTAAATAATTGTAAATACTCAGACACTTGTAATATACTTTATTTCATTTTTTGTAATTGTGGACTTGCGTTTCTGGTTTCTTTTGTGGTCGTCCTTACAACCTCGCGCTTCCTCGCGTTACCACGCGCTCTCGAACATATTTTTCTTGTTTTGATTTTTTGGTTTATCAACAGTTATATTTTTTCTTTATATACTTAAAAACAATTTGGTAATGTGTCGGTCCAAGCAAAAGTATCATCTATCGTACGTTTTTCTTGTATAATCGTATTTCATTTTGTATTACTGGAGGAGATATTATATTTTCTTTATTTATTGATGTATTGTCTTTAGTTTTATGTAATTTTACATATACTTTTCTATTGTCAACAATACATTCTAATGCATGACAGGTAAAATCTATTTCTTTATATGGTACTTGAAATTGCAGGCCTCCTTAAAAAATAAATATTAACAAACATTATATGTATAATTTTTTACATTATATGTATTTATTATATTAAAATAATTGAAATACCATATATATATGTTAAAGTTTTTATATTTACTTATATTTATGTTTAGATAATTAATTTTCGTACCTTCAAAAGTACATGTGACAAGTCCGTTTACATCTACTAAAATGTTTCCACTTGAATCTTTTGATATAACAGCAAATTCTTGTTTTTCCATTTTTTTCTGGTTTATTTCTTTAATATTTTATCTTTACTTAGGTTATGAATTTATATTTACTATTCCAAATAACTGCTAATAACTTTGCACTGCACTGGCTAACCCTGCTCAAGACCTGGGGCAGGATGTACGGTGAACTGTTACACTGCGTTCGGTTGTACTGCTGAAAAGAACAGCATTACATGACGTCACTACTGGTCTCTAGTGTCGAAAAGAACGCTTCAGTGCACACTTCTTGAACTAGTGCAACGAGTTCAGCCGAAAAGAACACAAACCTCTAAAGTGTAAGCGTTAATATATTCCAACTTAATATCAAAAAATACAAACGTTTCGATTCAATTATGTCAAGAAACTTTAAACAATAGAGTTTGGAGGTCTGAAAATATTAGAATTGACAAGAAAATAGACTGGCTAATACATAAACAAAATAATATTGTGAAACGGAACTTAACTGATTATATATTATAGTTCTTCCACCTTGAGTTCACCATCAAACACTACCTATTCTTTTAAGGCTCCTACCAACATTGAGTCAGAAGTACACAAGATAGTTATTTCTCCTAATGATTTCGATTTAGAGGTCCCTCTTGAGAACCACCATAAAAAATGGTTTCATAATCTGTCCAATACTAACATTCCGGACGATGTTATTTCGTTATTACAACTCGGCGACCGGTTCAACATGTCGGTCACTAAAAAAAGTAAAGAAAAAGTAGTGGTTGAATTTATAAAACACATTGAAAATAATGTTTTATAAATTCAATATAAAGAATATAAAGAAAAAGTTTGCCGATCGATCAGAAACCAATCTATTTCCATTGTCAACAATCTCTATAAAAACCAGATATATGTAAATCCCGTTGACAGAATGCTGTTAGGTTGGTGGAAAGCCACCAACGAATTTACGAAAGACTATCCGAACATTTTTTTCACGCGAGCGGACAAGGGCAACGTCACCATAGCCCTTGATAGAAATGAATATGTTAGGCGAATGGAAGAAACACTGGCAGACCCGGAGACGTACACTGTAGTAAAAAGAGATCCCTTAAGAAAGATGACCAACGATCTGAGGGGCTTACTTATGAGATGGAAGAAGATGAAATTCATATCGGAACAGGAATACAGAGCCCTACTTACAACAGACGGTGTTCTTCCTAGAGCGTATGGTTTACCGAAAATATATAAACCGGGGTGTCCACTCAGGATTATAGTCTCATCAATCAATAGTCCACTATGGGCCGATATCACAGTCTCCGATTAACGTGATCCTCCGATTAAACTCACTCTGCGTCTCTTTCTAACTGTTCCCCTAGAGAGAGACGAAGAGTGAGTTTAATCGGAGAATCACGTTAATCGGAGAAGGTGAAATCGGCCCTATATAGATTAGCTTCTTTTTTACATAACATTATCTATAATAATATTACATTTTCGACCACGCATTTAAAAAATAGTTCTCAGTTGGTGAGTGAGTTAAGCGGCATCACACTGGAATCAAATTATAAACTGATTTCGTTGGATGTAGTTTCTTTATTCACTAATGTTTCTTTGGAATTAGCTATTAATAGCATAGAAAAAAGATGGGACTGTATTCGCGAGGGAACCCATATACCTAAAGAAGAATTTCTATTAGCTGTCCTAGTGTTAAACTTCACTTTTTTTGTTTTCAACGCATGTGTTGTGTGCCTTACGCTCGCATGCAATGCACTGTTTCCCATATGCTCTGTTTATTGTCAACTTCTCTGAGCACACGCAGCACGTATTATCCAAGTCTTCGTCAGAATCCGACCGCTGCTGCTTCCTTGATTTCGATTTACGCCCACTGCTCGTCGAAGGCTGCGGTTCTGTTTGTGTGGCATTTTTTTCAAGTCGTTCAACGTGGTTCTCCGGACATCGAATTGTTTTGCGGCTGTGTAAGCGCTCATTTTATCTTTTCTCACCGCAAGAACTGCCTTCTTGAGTTGCTCCTTGTCGACGGGAGTCGTTTTGCGACGATACGTGCGTACCATTTCCCTCCTATACAAACTGACGCACGTGCAAGGGAAGACAGAATCACGATCGCCGTGAGCTGAAGTCGTGCGCCCGGCGCGCCACAGTGACGAGATTAGCCCGATTAGCCCCGGGTGCTTGTAGACTGATTAGCCCCAAACACAAGTTTCAGGTTTGATCGCCCATGAAATATTAGACATCAACGATAATGAAAAAACTACACTGGATTCGTGTTCAGCATGCATTACTCTTTATAATCACTTACTTTGAGATTCGGTGATACAATAATATTCAAGATATTACAAAATTTCCCGCGCAGAAAATTTCACTTTCACCTTCCGAAAACACGTTTGCCCTCGTAAAAATCATAACACGGCAGGTAACCTGCCGAAACTCCGTTGGTCACATGGGTACCATAAGCAGCGTTTACAATGTTAATAGCGAGTTCGCACAATATACAGGTTCCGAGATATTTGATTAGACTTATTTACCCCGTAGACTTTTTAGCCCCGGTCTCCCCTACACGTTAGAACACATCGACAATGCAGACCCTACAAAGTTTCGCATCACTAACGAAAAATTCTCCGATGTACGTATTAACTTATTAACTTATACCGTTAACACACCTTACTGATTCACTATGAATTAATTTACAGTTTGAAGTACTTTGGACACAATATAAATATATTATTATTTAATATAACAAATTCACTCGGTTTTTGGGGTAACGGTAATCGCTTGCACGGAGAAATTGCAGTCGTGGCGCACCTGTTAACCATCGGGCACATGCCTGCAAACGTCGAGTGACAGCATCGACATATAGTATGGACTGCGCGATCACTACTTAAAAGCCTTCAAAAAGTGTCCGGAGAATTAGACAAAGAGGGAACGAGGTAGAAGTCAATTGCTCTCTTTTTCTACTGCTTCTATTGGTCGCTTTTATCCCCACCCAGACGATGTAAGGAACGTATTGCAAAGACTATGAACCCGTTTCTTCGTTTTATAAAGAGTGTGTTTATCGACGTATGACGTCAATCGACGTCATACGTTAATTCTGAAAAAAACATTCTTTAAGTATGGTGTTCACGTGTTTCATCTGCAAAAAGAGATCAGACAAATCGCAAGATTTGTCGTTTCATCGGTGAGTAATAGTTTGTAACTACAAATATTATTAGATTATTACATTAAACTTTTACTAAATATACCTATTACATTAAACTTTTACTAAATATACCTAGTAAGTGTTTCATGTTTTCGGTAAATGATGTAATTTTATTAGGCTTTTACTAGTATTTCATTCTTTACAGCTAATGAAGAGGACTTGAAACATAACAAACGACGCTATGTCTTTAAAAAACTGGGTTACAGTGATGCCATACAAATAATATTAGATAAAGAAAATCCAGAGCCTAATAAAACTCAAAAAGAAACGGTAATATTTCAATCATGTTATTGTAATAATGTTTTACAAATATTTAATTGCTGATTTTAATTATAACTATTATAATTGTTATACTTTCATTTTTTATTTTATTTATATAACACTTACACAATTGATAATATCCAAATTGTTAATTTTAATAGTAAATAAATAAAATCTTTATCCTTAATTAGATTCTTTGATCTACTTGAAACTGAATAGAAAAATCAATTAAATGTAAGAAATAAAATAAATTGCAACTATAACTTACTCTTTTTATCAACATTAACCCGTTGTGGTCACCGGGGGTCCCTAGGACCCCAGGCTTTTTTTTTTTTTTTTTTTTTTTAAGTATACTATTTTGAGAGTAAAACGCAGAAAGTTTTTTGCTCTATCTCAAAAAATTTTGATACATATTTTTGTGAAAAAAAATCAAATTTCTCGAAAAAAAATTTTTTCTCGCGTTTTTTCAACATAAAAAAATTTAAAAAATTATTGGATTATAAAGAGGAAGTCATAAACTAAATTCCAGTTCAAGGTTTGAGTCGATACATCAAAAAGAACGCAAATGGCAACTGTTGTGGGGTCCATTGGACCCCGTGTGACCGTTATGACATTATTTCGAGGTGTGACCACAACGGTTAAAAAAGAATTTAATTTGAAATTTGAATGTGTAACATTACAAGCAAAAACAATAAAAATAATAAGTTATAGTTGAAATTCTCGTAATATAAGTGATACATTTTATTTCTTACAATAGATTTTTATGTAAATTCAAGAAGATTAAAGAATTAATTATATGGAAGCTATTTTTTACACCACTACATTTAAATAAGACGTTTTATACAGATTCTATAAATTAGCCAATTGGTAATTACAGATCTATATAAAACAAGATCCTGTTAAGTAAATTTTATTCAACTAGTGTTGCTCGATATTTTAAGCCGATTTTACTTAATAGTTCAGCAACATCAGCTAAAGAATTTTCTCCGTGTGAAAATATAAGTTTTATTTTAAATAAATATAAACTGAAATTAATTATAATGTGAACGTTTATATGCAATCTTCAAAAGTAACATTTTTTCTGTTTTAAATATAAATATTACTTATTTTTTTAAATGCTTATTTTTTAATGGGAAACTTATTATAAAACAAGTTTTATGATGCTCTAAGTTTTTTAAAAATCATGAATTTTCAAGGAATTCAATAATGAGAGGACATCGGAAGAGGATGATAAAAATATAATCAATGAGAAATTGAAAACTACTAATCGTGACGCTAAAATGGTGCCACGACCGGTGGCCCGACGACAAATGATCCGCGACACTTGATCCGCGACAATTGATCCATACGACATTCGGTCTAACGACGAAATATCCGACGATAAATTATCCGTAGGACAATTGATTCGAGGGACAAGTGATCCTGTTAGGGGGCATTACATGTAATTTCGAACGTACGTGCACGAGGGCATTACATGTAATTCCGAACGTACGTGCACGAGGGCATTACATGTAAAGCGGCACACGGAGCATGTTTTCCTGCTGGATTGCTTGCAATCTAGTAAATTACCAGATATCCTGAGTGCTGAGTGATGAAATTACAATAATTTACTAGATCGCAAGCAATCTAGCAGGAAAACATGCACCGTGTGCCACTGGCTTAATTTCGAACGTACGTGCACGAGGCTACCGTTGGTCGTACTGTACCAACCGCAGCGGCACGAGCATTGTTCGTTTCACAGCTAGAAATATATCTCAGAAATTTGTAAAATGCCGTTAAAATTTATTACATCACAGCGAAGTGCTTTAATGTTACTATAATGGATATTTATACAACAAAAAAAGTGTGAATAAGTGTAATATTACTTGGCGTTGCGCTGAATACCGGAAGAGGTCATGTAGCGCTGTAATTTACACTACAAGCGAGAAGCGAACCGGTATTTAACATGCGTTATCTTTTTCATGTTTTAACATTTTCATGCAGTTAACTATATTTTTCATCTCCACAATTAATCCACGCGTTTAATATAGGTGAAATTGTTGGTGATCCTCCTGTACACATGCTGCTGATGTTGCTCAGGTCGAAGCTAGGAAGGTTACAGAGAAATTAAAAAAGAAGGCGAGCAAGGGTTGTCAGATTAATAGTGTAATGATTTCTAAGGTTTTGAGTAAAGTGTCATCGCCAGTCCGTGTTCAGCTACCACCAATTACATCATTGACACGCATCGTTCAACGGGCCAGAAAGAATGACGAAGCTGTTATAGTAAACTCAAAGACACTCCAAGAATTGGTTATACCAAATATGTACCGGATGACGATGATGAGTTATGTTTGTTGTATGATAGCGAGGGTGGTGCAGATCGTTTCGTTATTTATGCTACTGCTAAAAACCTGGAGTTGTTGGCAGAATGTGAGTTGTGGTGTTGCGATGGCACGTTTAACTCAGTGCCTCTTATTTTTAAGCAATTATACACCATTCACGGATTGTATCATGATAAATTGTTGCCGTTAGTGTACATACTGGCTCCTAATAAGTCCGAGAAACTATATTCATCCGCGTTGTCTGTTATTAAACGCCATCAACCAAATTTAAAGCCAAAAAGAGTAATGGTGGATTATGAGCGTGCGTTTATTGTTGCCTTTAGGAGTAAATTTCCTGACTGTGCTATTTCTGGTTGCCTTTTCCACTTCAGTCAGTGTATTTGGCGTCACGTGCAATTTTGTGGTCTACAGCAAAATTATAATTCTGATTTGAGCTTTTGTTTAAACATTAAAATGCTTATGGCCTTAGCATTTGTTCCTGTGTATGATGTACTTGAGGCGTATGAGGAGCTTATTGTATCCCCGTTTTTTGAAGATAATGAAGATGCATTAAACGATTTAATTCGATACTTTGAGCGAACCTGGGTTGGTGAACGATGTCGTACTGGCAACAAACGTAAGAAGCCGATGTTCGATTTAGGTTTGTGGAACTGTTATCAAGCAATTATCGATGGTGTCATGCGTTCGAACAATGGCGTTGAGGGTTGGCATTGCTCATTTAATAACAAAGTTCGCGTAGTTCATGCAATATTCAGCAGCTTTATGGATGCGATTAAGGGTGAGCAAATTCTCACGGAAACAACGATTGTTCAATTGAATACAGGGGTTAATGTTGTTGCCAAAAAACGAAAAAGGTATGCAGATAAAGATGAGCGAATCAAAAATATTGTGACCAAATATGAACAGACTACAAAAATAAAATATTTAAAACATGTAGCGTCTGTATTGTCCGTGTAATAATTAGGCGTTTATGGTATCGATTATTTATTGTTCTACTGTTACTTCGATGTCTAAAAGATGTTATTACAAATATATACTTATTATTATTGTTCTACGGTTACCTCGATTTCTAAAAGATATTACAAATATATATTGATCAATAATTAAATATGATTTTCACACACAGTTCTTTTACGCATACACCTTCCACGCTGAAACCTGAATTTGACGGGCGTTTTGTCGCGGATGTAATTGGTTCGGACGATTTGTCGTTCGGATCGTTTGTCTTCTGGTTTCTTCGTCTCCGGATCAAATGTCGCGGATCAAACGTCGCGGATCATTTGTCTTTGGGCCACCTGTTACGACACCCGCTAAAATATTTAAAAGAAACCAAAACAAATTTTCTAAAATTCCATCTGCTGTAGATAGAACATCTAAAATGGATGATGTCGATATAATTAAAAATAAATTGGAAACTTTAAATCGTGATAGTATAGCATTTGAAAAAACCTGTGAAAAACCGTTTGAAATTCCAATTGCTGTAGAACAGGAAATTCAGTATTTAAAAGACGAAAACAATAAACTACAATTAGAAAATTGTATAATATTCCCTCTTAAAGAAAAACTTCATACGTTGAAAACAAAGAAACAATTATTTCCTAAAGGTAAAAAACATTATTTTTGAAACAAAATTGTTCTTTATTTACTTAATTTTTATCAATGTTTGACAATGTATTTTTACAGAACTAAAGCGTGCGGCATCACCAGCTATAACCAGTACCCCCAAAAAAATGAGAAGTGAAACGACTGTTAATGCTCTTTTACAAGATACTATTTGTAGTGAACCTGGTACTTCTCAACTAATACATGAGCAATCTCCATTGCAAGAAGATGACTTGTGTATGCAAGTTTTAACAGAAAACAAGACTCATAAAGCAAACGAGCAAGAAAAAAAAAACAAAAAAAAGCAAAGAAACCTAAAAAACCTACAAAAGATCAAGAAAAAGAAAAAAGTAAAAGAAGTGACCTGGATTACGATTCTGATCAATTTGTTAAACTAACGGATAAAGAAAATATGACTGCTTGGGACGACGAAGTAAACGGAACAACTGTAAGTTTAAATGTAAAAAATATTTAAATTTAAGACATTTCTAATGTGTTCGCGAGAATGGAGCGGTGTGAGCTTTTTGCACTCACGGACTCAACATTTTTATCTTGTCACGCACTTCCTCGTAACGTCTACTAGCTTCTGTTTTACGTTTTTGTACATTGAGGTTTTGGTAAAAACAATTTTTTAGGACTTATTTTTTAGTTTTAAAAACTTAAAATTTAAGTATGAGAAATATACTACTTAAATATAACTTAAAAATGTGCAAATTAAAAACTTGCGTATGTTTCCTCATCATTACATGTGCAAGTTTTTCATGTACTAGATCTATTTCCTTCCAAGTTTCTTGAAAGTATGCAAATTAGAAATTTGCACATTGCTTCCTCATAATTGTGTTTCCCTCATAAAATTTCCTCTATGAAGAAGCCATACTGTTTTATGTTAATAATTATGTTGCTGTAATTTGAAAACAAGAAAAAAAGCAAAAAAAAAAGCAAAGAAAACTAAAAAACTTACGAAAGATCAATGAAAAGAAAAAAAATAAAAGAAGTGACCTGGATTACAAAAGATTAAAGAATATAATAAAATTAGAAAAGTTGCTAATAATTAATATTAAATTGTCAACAAACACCAATTTTTGAAAAGTGAGAATTAGTTGAGATTTGAGGTGTAGGGTAAAGGTAAGGGTAAAAATATTAGAATATTGGCAATTCTTTAGTTTAGGCAATTCTTTTCTATCCCTATTTCATGTATAATTCTTTAAGATTTGGTTGATTAGACCTAGCTTTATACGTGATCAAAGGTCCATATACGAGGTTTTCGAAAACAAAGCTTCTTCTTCTGAGGAAACAAAAATTATTAGAACGACCTTGAACCTGTATTTATAATTTAATAACGATAATTATTAAAATATTTTCTAAAATAAAAATTTCAATTTCTTTTTTTTAGATTAAAATGATGCACTCGAGATACGGTATCTCAATACCGTATACAATATGGAAAGAAATAAAAAAGTTGAGAAGACCTTCGTTATTTGTTAGGCAATTGAGCCGAGCACTTTGGGGCGTGCACAAATTGATGAATAGAGCTGTAGTGTTAGAAAAATGTAAAAATAGATTGCCAAACCGATCCCCGAGAAAGCCACTGACACCAGTAAAAAAGGCTGTTTTAAGAAGTAGGTATAAAAGGAAAAACTGTTTGAAAATTTGTAAGAAGTCTAGGTAGTAAAATTAGGATTTCACACACTCTCACTATTAATGTACTCTGGTAAAATGAGCCTAATGAAAACCTATTTCATCTAGAATGCTATTCAGCTTTTATTGAGATGCATCACAAAAAGGAAAAAAAGAAACTGATAAATAAATGGACACGCTATTTAAGCATCTACATCAATTTTCTTATTGAAACAAAAATAAATAAAAGGTAAATATTTTTTAATAATAGACAAATAATTTTTATATGTTTAAAGGTAATATCTTTTTGTAATTCTTTATGGAAAATATGTGTTTATATAAATTGATATATTCATAAAAATTTATAAAAACAACTGGATTAATGAAATTAATCCTTAAAGTATAGTACTTTTTTCTATTAATAATGAATATTTTTTTCTTTACTTTATACAGTTGAAGAACAGTTAAAGACAGTTAAAGAACTCTTTAACAGTAAAAAAAATACTTAAAAAAATAATTTGTAATATAGTTGCGTTTACATGTAAAATATAAGACATTGAATTAAATAAAAAATTTTAATATTTTTAAATTTATTTATATATTTAATATTTTTACATTTCTTAGCATGGATAATTATAAAAAATAATAAACATTTTTAATTAACATTCCAGATCTTAACATTCTAGATTTTTTAAAACGAAGTCATTCAACAAATAAACATAAAAAATTAGAAAACAATATATTCTAAAAGTCACTATTTAAGAATTAAAAACACGTTAATAATAATAAAAATGTTTAAAATGTTTTGCAGAAGAAGATGAAAATCAAAGAAAACTTCAATGTGCATCACCCAATTCATCAGCCTCTTCACAAAGTCGTTCTTCACAAAGCAGTGATTCAAATTCCAATGAATCATCCAATGAATCATCAGATAGTGATTAAGTTTAGTGATTAAGTTTAGTGTTACCAATTTGAATTTTGTAAAATGGATCTTTTAGTTGAAAGTAAGTAGAATATGAACATGTATTTCAAATATTATATTAATAATATACAAATTAGCATATTATAAATATAATTTGCCCACATTTATGTAAAGTTACATGAGAAACTTATAGAAAATTAGAGAAAAAGTTATAAGTTCTGCAGAGTTCTCCAAAAAACGTTATTGTGGATTGTAGCTTATACTATTATCTAATAAAATAAACAAAAACTAGCTGCCCATAGCTGTCGTGCGCGGAATGGACCACTTTCCACGCACGTGTGACATAAAGGAGATTTTTCTTTTATTGAAAGACCATTTAAATGAAAATGCAACCATAGCATATAAAAAAATTGAAGATGTCATGTCAAAGATATTACAATCCTCTTTTACATTACCAGAATCTGTGAAACCAATTATACGCGGTTTCGAGAAGACTTTTCAAGAAAAAATAGTAGAATAAACACAATGGAAAATGTTTTTTTACGACTCTTGGTAGCATCAGATTCATTTATATCAAGTATAAGAAAATTACCACAAAAAAAAATAAAATCATTGTCGTCAGAAGCAGTGCAGTTATTAATTCCACCATACGTTGAAACGAGTGATGAAACCTCTAATGTTTCCACAGCACAGTCAACTGACTATGATACCAATGATGATTCAACAGACGAAGACTTTGATTAATAATTTACATTATACATTTTTTATTTAATAATTATTAAACTTGACTCACTGACTCACGATACGTCAGAGTGACAGGTACATTTTAACACTGCGACTTACTGGTCTGTAATGCTCCAAAGGACAATCGAATTTGAATTTCTCCTTTCTTCCTGGTCTTCCAACCCGGAAGTTAAGCCTCGAAGATGCGATCGATTCGGAGCAATTGCATACTGGCATATCCACAGCCTGACAGATTACCGAACATTCGTATGATTTTTATTTCATTGATTTGACTGCGCTTTTCTACTGATCATTTTATCGCGTTTGACTGTAATTTATATCGTCTGAAATTTTCATGTATTTTAATTTTGTTTACACGCTGAAGATGACACAAAGAAAGTGTCGAAACGTCCAAATATGTATTAACTAATATATTTTATCCTATTGACTATATTTTGATTGCGCATTAATTACCGCGCGTGGTTCCGATTGCCTCTCTCACTTTCCTTTATGTGATTTATTCAGGAGAGCCTATACATAGTTTATTGTTATTAAACTTATTTTGATAAATGCATATTTATTATACATCTTTTACTTTTTATCTGAGCTCCTACTAATAATTTTCTAAATTTTAAATTTACAGTAAATAAAAAAGATCTATCTATAATTATTTAAACATAAATTTTTTGTTCTATTTTTGATATTTACTAACTTTATTTTATTTCTAATTTATAATTAACGGTGATGACAAAAAATGTATCTATTTTTGTTTTTTAAACATCTTTTTTAACATTCATGTCCGCCATATTGGATCCGCTATTTTTATTTGTCATTTTGATCTTGAATTCGTAATCAGCGACCTCAAAAACCCCCCGTTACTAAATTTCGTACAAATTGAAAACTGCTTTCATATTTTGACCAGGTTTTTGGGATTTGGAACTGTGCGTCGGCGGCCTTGGCGCTCGGTCACGAGCCGGCCATGTGTACACACAGTTTTTTCTACACATATTCGCGGCATGCACTACTTATCGTAGTCGTCGACGACGACGTTGGCGAAGTCGGCGACGATGCCTCGTGGCACGATTTCATCCTAGCGTAGCTGACCGACATCGTGGCCGTGTTGTGCTATCGGCTATTATATCGGTCGTGTCGCGCCGCGGTCACAACACCACCACATGCACCACACAACACTCGTTACATAATGGCCAATTTACAATGAGTCATTAGTCGTTAGTCAGATGTCGGAAGAAATAGTCATAAGCGTATTGTAAGGCAATCGGAAGTCTGTAATCGGTGATCGTATATAAGAGATGGCATTTGGCCAATCGCTTTCGATCGCCGATTACAGACTTCCGATCGCCTTACAATACGTTTATGACTTTTTCCGACTCTCTTCCGACATCTGACTAACGACTAACGACTCATTTACTGCGTTCGGCAATACAAATCTGAGGCGTCGGAGTGCTCTTTTACCTCGCAAATCGTTCGGCATTGCCTGTAGTTCCGAACGATTTGCGAGGTAAAAGAGCACTCCGACGCCTCAGATTTGTATTGCCGAACGCAGTAATTGTAGACTGGCCATAACACTCCCGCCGACGGCTCTCCGCTCTGGCAGCTCGGCCGCGGCGTCAGGCATCTCGTCGCTCTCGCTTTCGACGACGGCGGATAACTGTCCCGTCCTGAGTCCCGAGATCCCAATGTGTTGCCCGCTGCCTGCGCGCCTGGTGGGGGACACGCCCACAGCTGCGGAGAGTCGCGCCGCGGTATGCAGTGAGTCGAGGGTGGGGGCAAGAGGAGGTTCCATCGACGGCCGCTTCGCTCTCTAAATAAAAAGTTGAAATTTTTACAAGAAGATGTAGATCAGGAAAAGGTCTCCTCAATCGCAGGTCACAGGAAGAATGAACTTGACAAGATAACTTATGTAATCTCCATCTTGAAGGAAGGGAAAAAGGGAGGGGAAAGGAAGAGGCAGGAGGAATATAGGGGAGAGGAGAAAGGGAAAGATAGAGGGGAGAGGAAGGAAGGGAAGGGAGGAGATGGAGGGGAGAAAGGGAGAAGGATGGGAGGGGGAGAGAGAAGGAAGGGGGGGAGAGAGGAGGAAGGGGGCAAAACTCTTGAACGATTTTCTAAAATGCAGAAAGTAGTGTTCGAAATATTGCATAACAACGCTTCAAATATTTCCTTCACTGTTGATGGCTGGACGTCGATAGCTATAATAAGTTATATTACGGAGTGACCGCTCATTTTATCGACGATGAGTGGAATATCCACGCTCTCGTTGTAGATTTTATACCTTTATATGGTCGACACTCTGGTCGAGACATTGCCGAAATCTTCTACAACAGCTTGAAGGAATAAAATCTTCTTTCAAAAGTTCAAGGTATAATCCTCGAGCGGGTATAATCCGAGAATGCATCGGCAAATACGAAGTTCATGACGGAGCTGGCAGCACTCATGTCTGCTGAGAATATTAATTTCAACCCAATCAATCAACATTTTCGATGTTTTGCTCACATTATAAACTTAGCTGTTAATGATATGCTCAGAATAATACAATCAAATATCGATGAAGTAGACGAAAATACGGATAAAGAATCCGACGATGACGAAGAAATTTCTTCTGATAATGGTACAAGGACACTTACAAAGCTTAAAAATCTTTTTTGAAAAATAAAATATTCAGAGCAGTGGACGAACAAGCTGAAATCATGTTGCGAAACAACAAATTCTCCAATGTGTACGCCAAATCTCGGAGTAACTACACGATGGAATTCGGTTTGCGATATGATTGACTCGGCGCTCCAGATGAGACAGGCTCTAAAGCTGTGTGAAAATAACGAAATTTTAAATATTTATCTTTTATCAGCAATGGAATGGTCTCTTTTAACCGAGATGATCAAATTCTTACAAGATTTTAAAGTTCTAACTGCTCTTGATGCTCAACGTTACCGCTCGTTGTAATTGGTATCAACATGATGCTCGATAAGCTAGAAAAGTTTATTCTATCGCATCAAGAACCAACAGATAGTTGTGTTATGAGAATTGTCCGCCAAACTGTTATTGAGGTCCGAAACAAATTAGTTAAACATTACACGAAATCTAATATTGGATTTATTGCGTAATACTTATCCTCGATCCGCGACATAAAGTCGAAACTTTTCAACGAACGACATGGGGCAGAGAAATGGCTAAAGAATCGATAAAACAATTTGAATTAATATATCAGACTAAATACTACGAACCTAAAATGGTTGCTCAAACCAGTCTTGATACATCACACAAAAATTTTGAGAAAACTTCCGAAAGTGCTCCTACTAATACACTGGATGATATATTGGATTTAGGATTGCTTTTTGAATCGAATACATCTGATCACAGATCCTAAGTGGCGGAACAAATTGGCGAAAAGAACTGGACGATTATTTATTTACGCCTTCAATGAGCTGGCAAAAACGAAAATATTCTTTTATGGTGGTGTCAGCATGAGAAGCAATTTCCCATATTGGCTTCGATGGCAAGAGATTTCTTCAGCATTCAGGCCACATCCGTTCCCGTGGAACGTTTCTTTTCAAAGGCATCGTTAGTAATACGTAAACATCGTAATCGACTCAACAACGAATCAGCACGAAGCTTATGCTTAAATTCGTGGCTCACTTGCAGCCTATCTTCAAAAATAATCGCAAAACTTGAAAGTAGCAAAAAAGAAATGGAAAAAATGTTTAATAAATAAATGTTTAAATGTTTAATGTTTAATAAAAGTTCTCGTCTCGATATGGGCTCGCGCAATGATGCGATGGTCGAAATCGCTATCAACGTGATCGTCGTGTTATTCGATCCGGCTCGTGATTCTCGCCGTCGGAAGTCCGCTCGAGATGGAATTCGCCGGACTGCGCTCTGAAAAGTGCGCCAAAAACTCGCGGTGCTGCGCGATGACTGCGAACAGCGGGATTGAGAAGTTTCCGCGTATCCGACGGGTTCGCTTGACAAAATCTTTCTGGGCTCCGGAATTGCCTCGCTTCAGTGTTCCCGTCAGGACAATTAATTCACGCGAGTCAATCACGTCGAGCTACATGAAATCACGCGAGATTTATTGTCGAGCGAGGGTCACCTCGTTTACATTTTTTTTTTTTTTTTGAGTGTACAAAGGATTCGTGAAAGCGAGCGAAATCACCGCCGAACATGATTCTTCGTTTATCGCAACGGGATGGCGCCATCGATTTAATTTACGATTATTTATTTGACCGATTGATTTTTCACGCGGAGTTCGCAACAGTCCTATTTAATAAATATTGGTTGAATCTTTAGTAATTAATTAAAAATAATAAATTAATTAATAATAAATTAATAATTAATCAATAATTCGTTATTAATTAATTAAATATGCGTTGTCTCTTATATATAAGCATATATGTATTTCAAGATTCTCGTTTTGTCTCGCTTGTTTTTTGTTTTCTTGATTTCGAGACAAATATAAAACTTCATGTTAAACGATCGAGACAAGATCTTCAACTAAATAAGAAATGCAAAGAAAATCGAGCGAGATGCTTGACATTCTCGTCTCATACCGAATCACAAAATGAACTCCCATTTTATAATGAACTCACTATTATTAGTGTTCTGTCCGATCGGGTGTTGTTGTAGTATTATGGATGAAGGGTCCACGGTAGTTACATCTCCCCCCCCCCCCTTGCCTGAAAAAGGAAGAAAGAAGGCCGCAAGTCCAGAAGAGTCAAGTGCGCAAGTATCAAGACAGAAGAGGAGCACGGGCGGCGGATCGGTCAGAGACTGGTACCGGCTGGGAAGAGGACATCGTATCGGAGCTGAGCGGATTGGGCCTGGTAAGGGTCGGCGCCCGGTAACCCGTAGCGGCAGCTCGGGGAGGGCAGGAAGCCGACCTGGTGCCCTGGAGTCTGCAAAGTAGATGCGAGTCCGGAACTTCGGGCGGATTGGGCTGAAAAAGGATCGGCGCCCGGTCGGAGTAGGGCAGGAAGCCGACCTGATGCCCTGGAGTCTGCGCCGAAGAAAAGTCGTGCCACGTAAAAACTGCCCTCCAGGATTGTCGGGACGACAATCTTGAAGAAGGGGGGCAGTGTTGCGCCCGTGCGAGACACCCGTTGCGCGCTGAACTTCGCTCGCGAGGAACTTCAAGTGGAAGCTCATTCCCTGACGACGGGATGTATTGATTTTTTGGAATAACAACAACGACTGTGAGATTATTCGCCGAGTCTTGAACCGTTCTGACGTGTTTCTCAGGCTTCCTGTATATTCTTTCCCTTTCCTTATTAAACGAGTTCCTTTCCAATAAAGAGAGTCTTTATTCCCGGCAACGGGATTGCGCGTCGCGTTCGCGAGTGTGAGTGTGTGGGAGCAGCGAACGCATGGATAAGCGCAACAGTATATATTGGCCAAGAGTGGATCTTATACTATTTACGCTTTTTCTATTTTTTATTTCTTTAATTAGTTTATATCTTTTATGTGAAATAAATTTCGATATAATTTAAATATTTATTTTATTAATAATTTTTACATTTTATTTGTAAAAATATATAATCAAGAGACACGTTAGTGTCTCGCGTCTAGTGCACGAAGAGACTCGCGAGATTTTAAGGGCGGGGTAAAGTATTTAAATTTTTTTTTTCCATTTTTTTTTAATTTTTTAAATGAATGCATAATATCTCAAGAATATTGTGTTAAAATTTCAAGTCGATCGGAGTAAAATTGACGAAGTTATGAGTATTTGAGCGTCTATTGCTCCATGCCGGGTTTTATACCTGGGCGGCAGCTGCGCGGCGCGCTATTGTATTTTTCGACCCCGAATAAATTTCACGAATGGGCCCGACAAGTTGACGATTTGCGAATTAGTAGAGCAGAGGAGCAAGCGGCGCACGACAGTAAAGAAGAAAGAGTTTTGCGTAGACAAACGCAAAAAGATGCTCTCGATCATCTTGATGGAAGCCTTTTGCTCTACGGACCTGGCATCGACGACTTTGAGTGAGTATAAGAAAATTATCGAGTTTTATTTTGAATTTCTAAAAATTCAAAGATAATTGAAAAATCTGAAAAAATTCATACGTATTCAGAAAAATGAACGAATCACGAAAAAAAATTGGGTTGCGGGGAAATTTGTTGACTAATTTTTTTTTTTCATCATTTTGTTAATAACATTTTGGAATTATTATTATGCAAAATTAATCTTTTGAGTACCTTTAATATGCATGAATTTTCTCAGATTTTTATGCAATCGAGAAGTGTTCTCAAACTTATGTGCAATGAGCGCTAAGCGACCAAACTCTTCTGCGTTTTTCAAACCGTTTTTCTGAGACTTGTCATATTTGAAGTCCGTGTGCACGATAACTCAAAATCTACTGGACCAATCGCTTTGAAATTTTGCACAGTACTTCTTCACATAATTCACCAGGTATTGTCGAGAGCTTTTTTGTTTTTTTTAATAATTACTAATTTTTCAACAACAAATTAGCCGATTTTTTTTAGCGAAAATCGGGTTTTTGGCTCCCAAGTGCTACGAAAAATCGAAAAATCGAAAAAAAAAAAAAATCCTCCCGTCATTACCTCGAGAAACATCTCCTTTAACAAATGCATTTTGATTTTTTTGTTTCAGATGATTCTGTTGCGAGTTATGGTGCACACCGCAAACCAACTTTTTTTCGAGGCGCCTCCGGGGTTTAATTTTCACTCGCTCAATTTTGAATATTTTGCAATGAAAATTTAGGAGAATGTTGTTCAAATGTTACTTTATTATATGTAAATTTTTCAATAAACGAACACTATCCGTTACGCCAAAAAAAAATCTTAAAAACATGCCTTTTTTTCGCCGAATTAACTTTACCCCGCCCTTAATCTAATAGATGCGAACTAAGCCGCTAACGCGTTTTCTCAGCTACAGCTGTAGCCTATAAGTAGCACGGGAAAGAAAGAGACATTGCTCATCGTATGTCTGCGCTCTTCTACTGGCCGCATCTCTGTCGCTGACGCGCTTGTCGTCACATCGCGTACGAGACAAGGGCATTTAACTGAAAATGAAATGCTCAGTTGAGCGTCCGTCAGCGTCCGTTTTATTGATCGAATTATTCTTATAGAGGGTGAGAGCACAAAGTCTGGCTCGAAACCCCTAGGTATAATAAACCCCCGACCCTTCGCGCCTTCGATTGCCTCTCGTTTGCAGTCTCGCGGTTTGTGTAGAGCAATTTAGCGATTTATCCATTCTTGCAGCGTGCGACTCATCTATAGATCTGCGCTTAACTTGATCGAAATTCCGCAATGACATTTCCGCATTCGATCGCGTTCTTGATGCTCGCGACTAGCGTAACCGCGTGAGATCAATTTCAACCTGTATACAATAATTTGTAAATACTTTAGGTTAATTTAATTGAAAACTCAGTTATTCGAAACCGTGTTTATTGTCCTCTTCCTTTGTTGCGAAAACTTGCGGCGCGCGCGTTCAGTTCGCGCTCACAGTTCGTATGCAGTCACGAACAGTGTGTATGCAGTGTGTGCGCGTGCGTGTGTATTTATGTTTATAATAATATATGTATAATATTAATGTACATAATATTTATGTACATAATATTAAAGCATAGTGATTGAGAAACAATTGTACAATAGGTATGTTCATTTTATTTTGGTTAGCGCATCTTAGTTTTATTATTTTTAATACTATTTTGGAAAAATAGATCGATTTAATAATATTGAAATATATTTCTTACGTTATAATATTTTTTTCTTTAAAGTTATTGTAAGTTTTTGAATGTTTTACTCGTTAACGATATATTCCAAAAGGCATATAATAGAAGTGCGTGCAAAATTTTATATCAAACGAAAATTATTTCAAAATTTAGAAAATATAATAATTGAAATAAAAAGCTTTTAAAAATAGCCGTTTATATTATTCAAAACTTGCGTGCTTAAACACCATACTGTAATAAAGTATCTTCAGAACTAACCCTTTTGTTTAATATTAATATGCGTGTTAGCGCTCTCGATCCCTCTATCGATAGATAAGAGCGCGCGAGCTATCGACTCGCGAATCGAAGTGTGGTTGAGTGGAGTGAGAGGGAAGATGATGAAAAGAAGATGGCGGAATACACGTGTATCGAAGTTGAGTCAAGCGCAAGGATTGTGATCAATAAACATGTTATAGCACTCAAAAGCGTATAATCATTAACAATGTGTACAATATTAATAAAATTAATTTTTAGTTTTTTAACATATGACAGTTTCAATGCATATCACGTATTTCAATTTTTACATTATTACTATTATTATTGTCGGTGTGTTTAATAAATTAATTATCTTATATGAGTCAATCCTAATAATTGGGATATTTATCTTTAAATGTCTTTAACTATATTCTATCGAATGATGTTGTGCGATATGTGAGACATTCTTTATAATTATTAACAGATATTATAATTATTTATATATAAAATTTGTATTAAAGTAGATTGAGAGATGTAGAATATATTACTACTTCAGATGATGAAACATTCAATGTTATGAAGATTTTGTTATAACTAGCCTAAAATAGATATTATTTCAACCGAATTACGTTATGATTTAGCTAACATTAGATTCGTTTATGGAGAGAATAAATCGAGTACTCGCAACTCGTCGCGTCGCGTAAATGAGTCACGGTCGGTCTCGCTCCGCGCGTACTTGGCGCGAGACACTACTGTGTCTCTTGATTAATTTAAAATATAGTATTTAAAAAGAATTTTTTCAAAAAATGAAAATAATCGATCTTATCTACAATTCATTTTTATAAGACGTTTATAATTAATGGTAAGAAATATAAGGAAACATGCTTACTTTGTCTCTTTCTTTTCTTTTGAATTAATTATTTGAGTTCACGTATTATATTTAGTTATGCGTAAACATATAATGTAATTTTGTTACAAATAAATGCAATAATTAAAAAATATATATAATATTATATGTACTTTCTTTTTCTATATTTTTTTATTTTTTCTGCATTCTGAAACTCTGACTTCTTATATTTTACTTATAATTGTTAGAGCCGTGCGCTACTAAAATCAGCACTGAAATCTATTTAAATATTGGAACATAGCCTTAATATGCGCGTAGTAATTCGCGTTCTTTGATTTCAAAGAACTTTAAACAAATTGCTTCGCTGATTGAGCAGAAATTTATTGATCGGGAAATTTCACAGTAAAAATACCAGAGAATGATTTCAAATAGGTTGAGGTGGTGTTCTGTATAAAAGCAGTCAACTCGTACATAATTTAGTTCCGATCCCCAAATTTCGACCTCGATATTCATCCCACTACTCTTGCAATAATTTATAAATTTACAATTTGTGTATAAAGCACAATAAATGTTTCTATAAATAATTGTGTTTTAGAACATATGTTAATTCATAATTCTCTTTTTTCAATATTTGCCATTTTTTTTGTCCGAAGTTGAATCGGTATCTAAAAAATAATTCTGTAATTTTTATGCCGTGGAGACAATTACGATCGCTGTTATATTTATATAAAAGTTACTTCTATTTAAAATAAATGTATTCTCATTTGGAAAGTAGTAAGACATAATTGATCTGCTGTTTTTCGAACACGGACTAGATCGTTAGAATTATAAGGTTCGAGAGGAAGGTGCAGAGACACGCTAAAACAGATAATAAACAACAAATAATTTATTCTAATATAAGTGTGTAATTACAGAAAAGTGTATATTTTAGCGTTGGTTGGCGCGAGACTATACAATTTGGATACAAAATGAGCCGGCATGTGGTAGTATTGTACCAGGTATTAACGCGAGAGACGTGATCGTAAAGTTCCAACACGGATTGGTGGGATTCGGCGCGCCGGCCTTGCAGGCGTGTTTACGTCGCGTCTTATACATATACCTCTTTGTGCGAATCACGCGTCTTGGACTGCAATAGGAGGCGGTCTCAAGTATCTGGCCCCCGCTGTCCCGGTGGTAGGATTCTGCCTGCGGATCGGCCGAAAGTGTGCGTAACAATGGCGCACTGGTATCTTCCGGATGTTCGCAGATCTATTACCCAATGCACGTACAATATTGTAATAAATTGTAATATATTTTTTAAGGTATACGGTCGGAACCGAATCGCACAGGATATATGTTCAGTTGGGATGTAGTTGTACAGTTAGTACTTCGACCGAGAATTATATAATCAGTAGAGGCAGAGAATTTCCTACTCCCCTTGCACGTTATTGCACCGGAAGCGGCCAAGATCGAGAATGCTCAGTAAACGAAGAATATTACTCCTTCATATTAGTTCTATTAGCTCCGCAGGAGCGAATCGGGAGTCGAGTTCAACGGCAGATCAGATTGGAAGTTGATTCGGAATCTTGGCTTGAGAACGAGTGACAATTTATTCGCGAGATATTGGTTTTTTTTTATACCCCCTCGGAAAACAACGATATGGAGTTATATGGAGTTGCGGTGATTCTGCCGACGGATGCGAGCGTGTCAGAGCGTGCGGTCGGAACAACAGGTTGGAACGGTATGATATACTACTAGATATTTTCGCGCCGCGAAATTTCGGCGAAGATCAGCCGTTTCCAGCGGCGCGCGGGGCTCAGTGTTCCGAGCGGATATCGGTACAAAACACATGGAAGGAATGCACGGAGAAAAATCGTTAGTAAACGTTACATAGTTGCTAAGTAAAATTTACTAAAAAAGTTGAGCTGGACTGGCTAAGCTGTATTTACCAACAGGGTTAGGTAAAAATTACCGAACAAATTGATAATTTTTACTTGATTAGTTAAGCTGCAGTAGTTAGGTAAATTCTACTTAACTGTATAAGTAGGATTTACAAATTTTGATACGGTAATATAATATTGAACAATTATAATACTTGCAAATAATAATTATGTTTAAAAAATTTACTGCTGTATTTTAATAATAGTTTTAGTTATAATAATATAATTTAGGTTAAGCAGAAAAATATGTATTGTTTTAGTGAAAACATAGACTTCCCTTGCATAGCAAAAACCAAAGTATAGAAAAAGATTATAACCTCGATTATAATAACCAAATTTTTCACTTACGCTCAAAATTGGAGATCAAAAATCCCAAGTTCCATTGCTTCAGAAGATTTTTCACAAAGTCATCTGCCATTGTAATGTTTTTCTCTGACTTTTTGCGCAGTTGAACTGTTTTAATGCTTGGGACGATTTATTGCAGCTGCGACGATTGAACTTTTGTCGCTCGTACTGTTATCGCGTTTCGCTCATGTTACCGCGGTCGCATTGGCAACGCAGCGCGTAAAGGTTAAGGGGGGAATCTACTTTGATGGGTCAAAAAAATCGATTTTTTTTGCATAAATAAATAGTATAAGGTTTTAAGAATATATTCCCAAAGTATTATCGTCAAACTCGTAAAATTGACGAAACTACAGCTCTTTTTAGTGAGGCGCGCGGAGGGACGTACGCTATACTGGCTTCGCAGCGTTCTCGGTTCTATTATTGCGGGAACAAAATAATCCTATATACCCGCTAGACCTACAACTATTTTATTTGACCCTATAGTGTTTATATTTATGTGTTCGTGCTTCGAAATGTCGGCTTGTACGGACATAAAAGTAAAATCATGCCTCGCAAAGGTAAAAAGAACGGTTTTCGTCACTCAAGACCACGAAAAAGATCGTTTCAAGGAAATCAGTTTACTGCCGAAACGGAAACTGCATCAACGAGTAATGCGGCTAAAAAATTGAAGACTGCGGATGATGACATTATTATAAGTCAAACTCACGGCTATCGCATTATTGAATTTTTCACTGTTTTTAGTGCTTTGACTCAAATGCTAATTTGTAAAAATTGCAAGAAAAATGTAACTTTTGGTGAAACGGGAAGTCGCGGATTAGGATTCAAAATAGCTGTTACTTGCTCATGTGGTGTTCGGAAGATCGATTCAGGCCCTTTTATTAACAGTGCCTTCGAAATTAATAGAAGAATAATATTTGTCATGAGATTGTTGGGAGTCTGCAAAGAAGGCATAAATTTGTTCCGTGGTCTCATGGATATGTGCCAAAATTTCCATTATAAAGTATATTATGCCTCTGTAGAAAACATTTATACTGCATCCAAAGGTGTCTTCCATACATTGTGCCATAAAGCCGTCAAAGAAGAAATAGAAGTAAACATGCAAAAAGGAAAGCCATCGCAAAATTTGATCGTTTCCGGTGATGGAACATGGAAAAAGCGTGGTTTTTCATCTTTATTTGGTGTAACAACGCTTATAGGACAAAACACTGGAAAGATAATTGATCTCGTCGTAAAAAGCAGCCATTGCCAATCCTGTATTTTTTGGAAAAACAAAAAGGGCACTGTAGAATATTCCGAGTGGTTTGAAGATCACAAAGAAACGTGCTCCATCAACCATTCTGGATCTTCCGGAAAAATAGAAGTGGATTCAATGAAAGAGATGTTTTCCAGATCTGAAGAACAGTTTGGCGTGAGATACTGCAATTATATCGGCGATGGCGACTCTAAAACTTTTAAAGCCCTTATGGATTTACAACCCTACGGCGAGGATATAACATTGAAGAAACATGAATGTGTTGGGCACGTCGAAAAAAGAATGGGCACTCGCCTGAGAAATATAAAGAAAGCGGCGAAACTCGGAGGAAAAGGAAAGCTGACGGACACACTAATAAAAAAATTGACAAAATATTACGGATTAGCAATAAGAAGACATCCGGATTCGGTTGAAGAGATGAAAAAAGCCATCATGGCTACTTATTATCACTTATGCTCAACCGATGAAAAACCACAACACGAATACTGTCCAACGGGGTGTGAAAGTTGGTGCAAATGGCGAGTAGCAGAAGCGACTGGGAAACTAGCTGAATTTGAACACCCACCTGCTTTTCACAAGGATGTTCAAGAGCAATTGTTGTCGATTTATCAAGATTTGTCCAAGGATGATCTATTGGAAAGATGCTTAGGCGGATATACGCAGAATTCAAACGAAAGTTTCAATGCAAGTCTGTGGCGTCTGGCACCAAAACATCTTCACTGCGGCGCAAAAACAATTGAAATTTATGCATATTTTGCTACTGCGATCTTCAATGAAGGGTACTACCCTATTTTAAAAATAATGGAAGCAATGGGCATTGTGATCGGACAACATACCAAGGGATTCGTCGATTCACAGAATGACAAACGACTGCGGAGAGCAGAAATTCGTACTTGGGAGAACACGAAAGAAGCTCGGACAGCCAACAGAATGCAGAAAACTGCCCAACAGGAGTTATACGAGGAAGAGGAAGGCATATTGTATGGGCCCGGTATAGCGGATTGAACATTATTTCATTGTAAGTATCGTGAAAACATCAAGAACTTTATTTCTATTTTCAAGTACGACTCTTTTGATCCGCCATTTTAAATCCGCCATTTTGAATTTTAAAAATCTCAAAAACCTTTATACTGAAACTTTCATGCATTTTTACGTGCTTTTTTGGCTGAGAGCAAAAAAATAAACTTTAAACGCGTTTTTCTCAAAACCACTTTTTCCAACTTTGCGTACAAGATAACTCAAAAAGTAATCACTCAAATAACTTTCGCCAAGCATGATTCGATTCCTTACAATTTTCTCCAGGGATTGAACTTACGTTTACATTTTATTGTTTATTTATAACATTTTTATCAACAACAGAAGATCGATTCACACATACACACACACACACACAAATACTAACACATAAATATAAACACTATAGTCAAATAAAATAGTTGAAGGTCTAGCAGGTATATAGGATTCTTTTGTTCCCGCAATAATAGAACCGAGAACGCTGCGAAGCCAGTATAGCGTACTTCTGCTGTATCGATCCTCCGCGCGCCTCACTAAAAAGAGCTGTAGTTTCGTCAATTTTACGAGTTTGACGATAATACTTTGGGAATATATTCTTGAAACCTTATACTATTTATTTATGCAAAAAAAAATATCGATTTTTTTGACCCATCAAAGTAGACTCCCCCCTTAACCATCGACCTCTCGGATTTGGCGATTCTTTATGTTATTGTTCCAACTGTAAAATGCATTCAGAATTTTTTTAGATTTCTTTTTAATAAAATTGATTTAGTTATAATTTTTTAAACCGACATATGATGGCCACAATTTAAAAATATGAAAAAATTCTTAAAAATCCTGTCAGATATCAAAATTTTTAAACCTTGACCCAAAATGAGCCGGCGTTTGCTTCTAATTTTTTCGAGTTTTTTTTTAGTTTTTTTCGAAAAAAATATTGAAAAAAATTAGAAGCAGACGTCAGTCCACTGTGGGCTGTTGCTTGAACATTCTTGTATATAACACAGGATTTTTGAGAATTTTTTCAGATTTTTTCGACGCAATTTTTTTATTTTGGAAAATCACTTTAAAAGAATTCTAAAAAATCTTGTGTGAATATAAAAATGTTTAAGCAACAGCCTACAGTGAACTAACGTCTGTTTCTAATTTTTTTCAATATTTTTTTCAGGTTTTTAAATTGTGGCCATCAATATGTCGGTTTAAAAAATTATTACTAAATCAATTTTATAAAAAAAAATCTAAAAAAAATTCTGAGTGCATTTTAGAGTTGAAATAATAATCGTGTAAAAATCGCCGACCAAATCCGAGAGGTCGAGGGTCAAACCCAGGTTGATTTGGCATGGAATGCCCCGTATATATGTGCGTATATAATATCAGGCTCCGTATATAAGTTTATTTAAGTCACGCAAATAGATAATAGTATGTGTTCAAATTTAATGCCAATAGATTTCCACATCACCGTTGAGGTACTATTGTTGATGCGTTTTTTTTTAAGTGGTTTCCCCAGTAGGCCTATTCCACTACAAAGAAAAAAAATTATTAACATTTTGTCGCTTTCAGGGACGAAACATCTACGTCAATTCTTGATGAATTTACTCGCATTAGCGAGGATAACGATGTATCGTTTAATGAAGACCGTGCACTCGATTTTATGCGCTTCATCTTGAAAACGAAGATTCGCATAGGTATGTACAATTGTACATTCAAACATTGAAAAAATTTTGTGTCCGAAATTTCGCAATTGGGGATATTTGTCTTTGTTCAAAATGTTGAAAAACTCTGCGCCTGTTTCCGGTTGCGATTTCAGTGAAATATCACTTTGTAAATCGCAGTTCCAATTGATATTCAATACTCTGCTCAACTATAGGAACAATTCGAGAACTTTCATAAAGCATAAGATCTTTTTTCAACATTTCAAAATCGCAAAATCGTGTATCAAATTGTGTAATTAATGAATTAATAAAGTGCGCATATTTTTTTAAAATCGCACCTCGTGCCATGTTCTTCAACAAGAACGCTGCAAGAAGGAAAGAACACAAGACTATTTCTTTCCAAATGATTTAAAAATAATTTTAATCTTGCACGAAACGAATCGACGTGACTCACTAATTCAGATATTGTTTGATTAGTCTGTTGGAGCTTCAAGTTCAAAGTATTTAAGTGACAGGTCGTGTCTGTAATAAAAGCTACTTCGCAAAGCGACTCCACATCTTCGAAGAATGGTCGAAACGTATCCAGTTTTGCGATGCCCATTTCTTGGATAAAAAGATAAATTTCTTTTCTTACTGCAAAAAATGTTTGCAAAGTTTTTCCGGCACTTAACCATCGGACTTCACAATAAAGAGGCACATCTTTATAGGCAGCATTATATTCTTCTAGGAAACTTTTAAACTTACGATGAAGCAGGAATTTATTGCCACCTTTAATTGGATTTACTATAGTTGTTACTGTCTGTATAGCGGTTGACAATTTCATATTTTTCCCGCATAAAGCTTCCTGGTGTATTATACAATGAAGCAAAAAAAATTTTAGGGCACAATGAAAAATAAGCGCATGTCGTTAACAACAATGTAAGTTTTTCTTCGATAGCACAAGCTATCGTAACAATTCTTGACCTCACCGTGTCGCGAGCAAGTGGAATGTTTTTAATGTCCTCAGGTATCATAGTATTTGCAAACGCTGTCGCTGTTGTGAGGATATAATCTTTTATAAAGACACTATCGGTAAATGGTTTCGAGTGTTTCGCAATAAGATATGAAATAGCATACGACGCACAAATCGTTTTGTCTTGAATATCTTCACTATCACAAACGTCCAAAATTGCATTAACACATGGATTTCGTGCCATTACACAGTAGAACAACCGGCATTGATATTTACAAAGCATTTGAAGGTACCCAGGTAACACAACGTCGTCAGTTAGACGTCTTTTTTACGTACGTATTTGTCGGAACGTACGTCAAACTGACAGTCAGTATGACGTCTAAATGACCCTATACTGACGGCCATTTGTCACAGCATACATGACGTCATCGAATGACGTCAAATTTACATCAGTATATGACGTCATAATAGTTTTTAAAATTGCCTTACAAAATGACGTCAATATTAATCATTTAAAAATATATGTATATATATGTATATTGCTTGTAGATAGACAAAAAAATAAGGAAAGTATATTTATTGTATATATATTTATTATATGTATGTTTTACAATATTTAAATATACTTTACAATACTTAAACTTTCAAATGATAACAAAATTACTGAATATAATCTATAATACTGACTGTACCGCACGTAAACATCAGTAACGCAAATATATTTTTATTTATAGCATATTTGTTACTTACAGTCTTCAATGAAAGAAAAAAAACAAAATGCAATTTCTGTCTTGAATTTAATTTAAAATAAGTGAGCCTAAAATTATGTTTTCATTAATTCAAGTGTTACATATGAGAAACACACATATGTGTATATTCAAATATTCTACGTGAAAACATAATTTCACTGGTATACGTATATATACCATTCGAATTAATAAAAATATAATTTTAAGCTCACTTCATCAGAAGGAAACACAACGCACTTTGCAAGTATATCGTTAAAAGATATCTCAAACTCGTCAGTCAAATTTTTCGCAACATAAATATTTTATTCTTTTGAATCTAGAGGATACTTGTACAGAGAATCGTAGGATGTGAAGTATTTTCCAATAATAAATGTTTCTTGTTGACTTATGACAATATTTTGAACTTGAACGAGTATATTATTTCTCATTAAACAATACGAATTTGCACTTGAATGAGAATGTGTGGAAATAGTAAAATCTCCATGTTTAAATTTTTTAAATTGCTTACAGGAAACGCTTTTAAATATTTCAGGCAATGGACCCAAATTATGTTCTACAGCATGAACAGACTGTTTTTTCATAGACAAATCTACCATAGTAGGTAAATTATTCTGTAATGCATTCATTTCGTGTAGTCTACGACCAACTTGTTGCAAGGGATAATTAGGAGATTTTATTAAATTTTTGATCTGACCAAGATAATTTTCGAACGGGAAACATGAAAATGAATCTAGTGGCCCATAAATCTGCACATCATCAGCTAAATGACAATATATGTACATTATAGATTAAGAATTTTAGGCCGTATAATTGCTTACAATGTTTAATAAATGTATTCAACAGTTCTTGTGGGAATGCACAACTAAATTTTGATATAAGTTTCGCAGATATTAAAATTGATATTGCAGTATGAAAAAGTAAATAATTCTCATAAACGGCTTCATCAACTATATTTTTGAGGACAAAGGGTCCCAAATATAATAAAAACGTACGAAACTCGGTTGCCTTCCATTTTGGAAGCTCATTAAGTGTTCTGGGTTTCCTGTTGAATTCTAACGGCATATATGGTTATAAGGACTCCAAGAGCTCTGATAAAATATTTACTTTACGACCAGATAATCTTGTTGTCAACGTACCACTTATCCAAAAATTTAATAGCTTTCACATTACTCCTAAGCAACAAGCATGCATATAGTCAATTGGGAAAATAGTGACCATTCCAATTTTTAATTTAAGTAAAGGAGAGAACCCAGTATGATGATCCTCATCTTGTTGATTAATAAAAGAAATATTTGTTCTTTTCGGTGCAGATGTACCTCTAAACACAACTCGACTTTCTATATACTGTCCTGGTATTACACATTTTTCGCAACATGAATAGCCAGTGTGGGATTTTATACACTTTATAAATGCTCTGGCAGGAGCATCGCACACAAAGCTATGGATAGCAATGTGATATCTTTTGTTATTAAGTTCAAAACCTTCTTGCAACAAATATAGAAGTTCGTCAACAAAATCTTCCAGAAATAATTCCAGAGACTGTGGTTTAAACCTACCGCAAAATATACCAATAGCAAAGGGATTACTTTTAAAATTTTTTACTAGTCCTAAAATCGGCCAGAGTTGTAAACTTGAACTATTGAATAGAGGAAGTCCATCGATGTTAAAACTGATATGTAACTTATTTCCAAAATTTGTTGGTATGTGCGATATAATAGATTTTAAAACATTTTCCAGACCGAAGTAACAAAATTCCCCGTTACTGAGCTGTTATTTTTTTATGTTTCTTGGGATTTCCAATAACGTTCTGGAGTCTAAAGGCAATTCATGATGAAAAACGTTTAGTACGTGTAATTGTTAGTAATTGCAGAATGTGTAACATTAAAATTAAGAGCCCACTCGGTAATTATGCATTTTAGGGGAGGCACCTCCGATGACCTTGACCTTGACATATGTTGTCAAGGTCACCCTCCTGAGTGACCTTCAGAAAGTTTTAGCCGGCGCTCGTTTTTTATTAAAAAGTTATAAACAAAAAAAGTTTGAAAAATGTAGCAGTTATTTTGAGTACTAATAGACATAAATGACTGATATTTATGTGGAAATAGTACATGTATGAACGAAGGAAAATTATTTAAAGCAGTGAATTGTTGGTATATTGAAAGAAAAGTATACACATCGTGTTGTGAACCATAGTGAAAATTTTGTAGATCCTCATACAGGAGTTCACACATAAAATATAGAACGTTTATGGCGTGATATTCGAAGTGGAATACCGAAATATGGAACTCGCAATTATCATTACGTACATTATTTAGCTGAATTCTTATTTAAACGTAAATATGTATACTGTAAACGTATATGTAAGTTTTTCGAAATAATGGCAACATTATATCCTCTCACTGAAAATAATACATCTGACTAGAAACTCTAAGAGTATATATGTTATTGTTTATATTCTTTCGATCGAGCTTATAGAATGTGCCTACGCATTTAATAAATAATATTTACAATTATAATCACACAATTTTATGGTTAAAGCAGAGAATACTTTATATTTATGCTTTCTAACATATACAATTGTATATATACTTTTCAATATACCAACTATTCTCTGCTTTAAATAACTTTTCTTTCAATATACCAACAATTCACTGCTTTAAATAGTTTTCCTTCGTTCATACATGTACTATTTCCACATAAATATCAGTCATTTATGTCTATTAGTACTCAAAATAACTGCTACATTTTTCAAACTTTTTTTGTTTATAACTTTTTAATAAAAAACGAGCGCCGGCTAAAACTTTCTGTAGGTCACTCAGGAGGGTGACCTTGACAACATATATCAAGGTCAAGGTCATCGGAGGTGCCTCCCCTAAAATGCATAATTACCGCCCACTCCCTTAAGCTTGAGTTTAAACATGGCTGCGTAATTGTACTATTTAAATTTATATTTAAATTAGACGAAACTAAAATGTTGTCAGACGTTAGCGATAAACTTGTTTATCATGATTACTGGACACATTATTTTTTAGTGCATCATTAACATAGTTATTTTCATGTTCTCTATTAAGTAAAATATTTTCATGTAATATGTTAGACACGTTATTTTCAAGTGCATCATCGTTGTTATTTTTACAAACACTATTTAAGTGAAATATCACTATGTGTTATGTTGGGTTCCTTAATACAAGTTTGAAAAGTTTTACGAACAGTTAGAGCAATTCTACGATAAAACTGGCGTTTACCTACAACAGGTTTCAACTTATACTTAATTTTGTTGGGCATTTTCTCTTGCTTTCTTCATACGATCTTGAGCATGCTTTAACCAAACCTTGATTGCATCTTCTACTTCTTTATCAGTTGCATTGATAATCCTTGTCTTGACTGCATCTAAAAAATACCAAGTTTACCTTAAAATTTAAGCCATATTATGTACAGTAAATTGCATTAAATTAAAGAAAAATGAAGCAAATGCATATTTGAACATACAAAAAAAAAAAAACAAATAAATACTTACCCACAATTAAATTTTTCAGGGATAAATCTGAGAAGGCTCTTTTCTGCGAACGTTTGCCGTAAAAATTAAAATTTATAGCCACAGTATCAGCCAAAATATATTTTAAAATCCTGTTTGTTTTGCTTGGTACATGATTCCCACCCAGACTAGACAAGCATGCCGACTGAAAAAAAGTCACATTATCTACGTGCTATGGTAATCAAATACCATTGCGTATACATACCAAGCTATACTATCATTATTATTTGTTTTCAAGTAAAAATCTAACTGATCTACTTCTTCAATTGTGTTCAATGGAAATGTAAATGGCATATCAGGCAATGCATTGTTTAGATTTTTTGTATTTTGCCCGTAAATCCACCGCAGTATTTCATTGTTCTGTTCCTTGACAGTAGCTACCAGGGAAAACAAGTTTTTCTGAAAAATATTTTATTATAAAAACTGTTGACATTCTATACTTATTAGCTTTTACAAACCAAAGTTATCCTTTGTATGGGTAATTTGGCGATGTGGAATCGTCGAAATGTTATTAATTATAGAACTTGCAGTACTTGCACTTGCTACATTGGGGCTTATATTTCCACTTGTATTGAGAGTACTAATCGGCAAAGGTGAATGAGAACGAGTCAAAGTAAAATCTGAAAATAAATGTAACATAAGAATTTGTTTTGTTTTTTTAGGGTAATATAAAGCAATAGAACAAACATTTGAACATGTAAAAAAAGGAAATACCTTTCTCTAAATTTTTACAAGTGTTAAATTTTAAATTTGTTCGTTTTATTAGAGGTGGTTTGGGTAACCGTGTCTCTCGTTGTTCCTCCTCATCATCTGATGATGTAGGTATTCTTACAGATATTCTTTTCCGTTTCTTACGTACACCTTCATTTTCTTCTTCACTCTCCAAATTTGATATAACTTGTGATAGTTTCAGTTTCTCTCTCGTTTTTAAAAGATCATCTGCAGTTTAGAGAAATGTAGAATAAATAATTAAATATGGAAAACTTAACTTACCACTTCTGTAAAAAATACGCGTAATGCTGTGCAGTATCCATTTCTCAGTCCATCAACTGGCTCCCCTGTTTTCAAAGCTTTATCAAATTTTTTTTGTTCTTTATAAGGAGGCCAAAAAACTTCCTTTTTTAAAGGTGTGAACCACACACTGTTAACAGCAGCTACACCGCCACCATGTTTTTCATCAAATTCTACAACAGCATAAGCCATACTTATTTTTTTATTATTTTGCCTGTAAAATTAATAAGATTAATAAGCAACAAATCCTTAATAACAATTGATGAAGAACTTAATCTTATTAACTGTATACTTCACATGTAGAAAAAATAGGTAAGCTTGAAAAAGAAGTGTACTATATTTTATAACTTGACATAATCGGGTACCCGCCCGCTCACCCATTACCCGTTGTGTATACGGAACCGGTCCAGTAGCGCGATTCTGTAACTCGTTATGCAGTATCGTTATCTTTATGTTGTCGTTGCGCAGCTTTTTTACCATACAGTATACCTGCGCAACAACAACATAACCATAACGATACTGCATAATGAGTTACAGAATCGCGGCTCAGAAGCGGGATTCTGTAACTCCTTAACGACAGTTTCGGTATCGTTGGGCAGCTCTTTTACCATGTATAATATCTGCGCAACGATACCGAAACTGTCGTTAAGGAGTTACAGAATCCTGCTGCCATCCGTATACAACGAGTAAAGCCCCTTGCACAATGCCAGGCAACAAGCAATAGGAACAGGGAATAGAAATCAGAAATCATGTATAAATGCAGAATAAACAGTGACACAGGCAATAAACACAGAGTTTCCGTCACGTTGGAAATTCTGTGCCTATTGCCTGTTGCCAACCAATCATAGCATTCGAATTTTTTAGGTTGTAATTAACGATTTTTTGGTTATTTCCTGTTCCTATTGCCTGTTGCCTGGCATTGTGCAAGGGGCTTAACGGGCGAGCGGGCAGTGGGGCCAGCGGGTACCCGGGTACCCGGTTCTTTTTCCGAGCTCTACTACATTTACCAAAGCTTTTTGCTAATATATTATTTTCTCTTTATCTTATGTACTTACAAGAAGTACACCCCGTACACCAAATACATTAAAAACTTTGATCGCGGCGATCACGCGTCCGAATCGTGGGCGCCGTGCGCGATCGGCAGCGATCCGGCCGATCCGGGGCTGGCAGGGACGATGACGATAACGATGACGATGGAGCGAGCACTCGAGCAGGCAGGCAGGAATGAACGAACGCACTCGCACTCGCGCACGCACGCACGCTCGCGCTCCCTCGTTCACTCAACGAAGACGATTCCGCGTGTTGCACAGGGGCACACAGGGGAAGGGACAAGGTACCACGCTCGCGCACGGGTCTTCCACGTATTGCCGCGAATCCCGCGAATCCCGCGTTCGTCCGCGTCCGCGTCCACGCCGTGCGAGCTGCGAGCCGTGTCGCGCGGGTCCCACCGCCGCGATCGTTCGTTTTTCGCGGTAACCCCGCGAGTCCGCGTGTCCGCGGACGTGCGCTCGACCGCCCGCATCAGGCCCGCACACCAGAAAGAGGAACGTTCAGAATCACATCACTTACTGCACACGTTACGACGTTACACTTCTCCGATTCTCCCGCTATTACACTGTTAAGATACGTTAGATAGGAGCGTCAGTGTCAGACACGCGCGCAGTACCCCTACTGCGTATGTGCTTCGCGTTCGCGCTCGGTTCAAATGTAGCCTGAGCGACATCGATGGAGTCCTCCTTGATATGCGTCCGTGATGACCATTTGTTACCTACGGCGTGGCGGGCGTATGGTAGAGCTCCGTCAATACCGCTATGTAAGAATACTTCCATGCGCTTTGATGATTCGCAAACGCAGCAATTAAAGAGAAATAAGAAAAGAATATACCTTTCTAACAAATTTTAAAGAAAGTAAAGCAATAACTATTTTTTATTGCTTCTTCTACTTTTTACTTACATTATTCTATTCTATATATAAACGTCTGTTTTAATTAATTAATTAATTAATGAAGAAAAACTTAAAAAATATAAACATAAAATTATAATGTACTAAATTTGAGTAGTGCTCAAATCAGAGATGATTTTGCAGCATTTTTTGAAACCACCGGTGCGGTTCCATGGCAATGAGAGAAGGTTTTGCAAAATAATTTTTAAAAACCAAAAAGTACAAAATAAATGTTTCTTTATTATTCGTTCCACATAAAAAAAGTATACTATATAGACTATATATTTCATGAAAAAATAAAGTATGTATTTCAAACAGAATAATAAAGTTTGTACTACTTATTTATCAATTACACTTTGATGTAGTATACATCGACAGTTTTTTGTAACCTTGTTACAAAATATATAATTCTTATTATGTATATACCTAAGTGTATATACATACAAAGAAATATAAAAATGTGTCCAAATTTATGATAAACTAAAACAAAAAACCATTCAAATAACATTCAATACTGAATTTTTTATAAACTAAAACAAAAAAGACATTAAATAACATTCAATATTGAATTTCTTTAAACTGAAACAAAAAGAACATTCAAATAGCATTCAATATTGAAATAAACATGGATAAATTACTAATTATAATTATTATATTACTTATCCAACCACCCGAAAAACTACAAAAAAATGTAATAATAGGTCTTGTTGATCGCGCTATTTTGTTATCTGATCAAAGGTTTCATGATAGTAATATTCTGATTATTAAGGAAATTCTGAATAACAACAGTCACCCGGAATCTTTCAGCAATAAATACATTAATCGACGATTGAAAGAAATTAAATATCGGGTGGCCACTCAGGACGATAATATTGCTGACGACAATGACTTCAGAAAAAATTTTATATCTATTCCTTTCATAAAGGATTACAGTAATAGTATTCGTGCTTTGTTAAGCAGTCTTGGGTTTGATGTTGTTTATACTGTTCCCAGGAAACTTAATAACATTGTAAAAAAAGGTAAGAATAGATTGGATTACATGAAACAAATAGAAGTGGTATATAAAATTGACTGCCTTGATTGCAACGCTACATATATAGGACAAACGAAGTGACACCTTGAAATTCGAATTAAGGAACATAAAAATGATATCAGGAAGCACGTCAGTAATCACTCTGTAATTAGTAAACATCGGATTGAATTTAAACATGAGTTTGATTGGGCGGGAACGAGAATATTACATAGAGAGAAAAACGTTAAGAAAAGGGAGATCGCGGAGATGTTTTTCATCAAAAAACATACACAAGCAATAAACCTGCAGAAGGATACTGATAGTTTAACAGCAATTTATGACAAAATAATAGGCATGTAACCTTCACTTGTTTAAACGATCGATGTCCGTACGCATTGTGTTCTCCACAGCTGCGATATACGGATGTGCTTCCCAACACGCTCTATATATACTTATTAATTTTATATACACATTTAATTTTATACGATTATTTTAACTTCTGACATTATTATATTTACTGACAACACACAAAGCATGTAAGTCACTTACGTTTTACTTTATCGTTTCTTTGTTATTTTTAATATGCGATTGATCATGATACAAGAACAAAATCCTTTTTCTGCTTAGTCTTCAGTTTCTGACTTGCGGGAATAATTCACGAATTGCCTGTTGTATGCTTTGTAAGAGTTCACCTGAAGAGGGTCCGAATTTGGACCGAAACGTTGTGATTTTTTAATAAATATGCCAGTTATAGTCAATTGAAGTTTATGATTTTATTATAATTATTATATATTGTATAAAATTAAATTAAAAATTATGTTCTTCGGCTTCCTCTTCCTCTGCCTCTGCAAGAAGCTACAGAATTGCTATTTGTAGATGACGAGATTTTTTACGTGATAGCTTTCGCATCCCGTCTGATACACATGCTGCAATATAATCAATGGCATCTTTTTGTGGAACGGGAGTATTTAGAACATTTTTAAGTTCGTCTCGTAGTTCCGATGACATCAAAGACTCACTATGTATATTTGCTGCAATAATAGGGTTTATTAAATTAGTGAAACGAAATCAGATTATATCATAATTACAGTTAATAAACCTGCTTTCTGAATGTTTCTGAAGATTTTTAAATTTCAGGACATTTTCAGAAGTTCTTCTAGCAGGAAATATTATGGTATTCCACAATAACGATGTTTACTTTTTCAAAATAAGTCGATTAGAAGATAAAATTAGAGTCAAGAATTATCGACTAAATAAATTATCGACTACATCAATTATGTTATATTTCTTTAAAAAGATATATAATAAAGTAGAATATGTAGAATAAAGCTAAAATTTTTTTACAAGTTGTAATGGGTGTAGATGTTTGTGATGACCGTCGTGAAGCTCGTGATCTACTTCCACATATGCTGTTTTCTGTTGAAGTTGAAGGCAAAGGTCTACTCTCACGTGTACTGTTTGCTATTGAAGTTGAAGTTAGCGAAAAATCGACCTCTTCTTGTGCGCTTCCAGCAGCTTTATCGCAATCGGATAAATTACTGACAGTTCTCAAAAATTATTACAAATAGAATATTATTACAGATATTAAGTAAGTACGGAAAAAATATAAAAATATATATTATGAAATTAAGATCGATCATAATACAAAATTTCATATTTTCAGATCTCTATTACCTGTAAATTCAATAAAAAATCCCAAGAAACAAAAACCTTTACGCCCAGGTCAGATTAAGCACAAATTTTACTAATATATACATACTTAGTGGGTAAAAAATTTATTTCTAAGAGTTTTTGTTCAATTTCACAATTTTTGGCAGGATTATAAATATTTTAAATATAATTAGAGTGCATATTTGAAATATGTATATAATGGTCTAAATTTTAGTTTTTTATACTATTTATCACTTAATAATTTATATGAAAAATATACATGTAAAAATACATACGGTGCATTTTCCAATGGATCGTCAATAAACTGCATGACCTCATAAAAGCGGAATACTTTCTGTTTTTTACTCGGCTGTGCACCGGATCCACTCGGAACATACGCGTTTACTTGCCGTTTGTAACGCATGTAGCAATCTCTTAAATACTTCCATCTTTTCATTGCATCATCTGCAGTCATGAGCCCTGTAATCATAAACAAAATTATTGCCTGTTATTCCCTGTTCCTGTTGCCTGTGTTTTTCATTGTGCATCCAGCTTAAAAATAAATTGTAGCTTGAACTTTATAACTTCGTGTAATATCTTGTAAATTTTTATACAAACCTTCTAACATATTTTCGACCTCCTTCCACAGTGCTTTTTTTTCGCCTTTGTCCTTTCGCTAAGTGGAATTTGGAAATTCCATAGTGCTGGCTTTGTTTGTACTGTGTTAATTAGCATCTCATCGCGGTGATCTGTTGATGTTCATCGCCAGTGTCCTTCGATATTATTTCATTGCTGTTTGGAACTTATTAAAATACAATTAGTTGCAGATTAAATGTAACATTTTAAACCTATGTATAACATAATAAGTGCTTTCCAGCAAGATAACACAATGTGACGCCCTGATCAGACACTTTAAAACACAGATAATGAACTCTTGTTATGTGCTCTTTAGGCTCGCACAATCAAACACGGCAAAACTCGCTTTTCGAGATCTGTAGGAATTGTGAAGCACTCTGTTAAAAAATATATTACACAGTGCCGACTATGTGCATTGCTGAAAAGCTACAAGTATTATTGCTGCAAAATTTACCAATGGTTACAACAAAGTCATCATCGATGGATACAGCATGTATCTTTTCATTATAATGTTTAAAACAGTTGTGGCGAAATATTTCTTCTTGTATGACGACAGCTAATATTTCGCCGCAATAACCACATTTTGTGTTCTGAAATGAATTATTTGTTATAAATTAGTGTACCTCCTATAATGTGCATTTATTACATAAAAGGTGATAATATCAAATTTAAGAATAAAGATAAAAATATTATCCCAAAACAGAATTGATTCAAATTGATTAGCGTGCTTTTTAATTTAGCTTTCTTCTAATTCCGTATTTATATTTCGTGCTGTATGGAGAATTTTATGAACTGATACTTACTAAGAAATTATCGAACTGGTTTTCAGCACTCATTTTAAACTGCGTTTCTCTTTCACGATAATATGTTTATTACAAGACATATGTTGTAATAAACATATTATCGTGAAAGAGAAACGGAGCTTTTGGCGATCGTGTAAGTAATTATACAGTAATACGGACCACCCTCCGATGACCTTGACCTTATCGGAGGGTGGTCCGTATTACTGTATAATTACTTACACGATCGCCAAAAGCTCCTTCTCTGTAGTAGTATGTTTAATTTCCGGACGAGACAGACACCGACTTACCAGGCCGACTATATGACTTGTGATTTCCTCCATCATCAATCTGATACAAAATTCCTGCACTTGCTCGATCACTCGTATCTGTTTGTAATTTAATTTTACCAAATCGGACATCTCGTTGTGCGCACACCGCGCGCGCACACATCATGCGGGAGGAAAAGATAAGTTCCGAGGCGCCTGGTCAACTTGCAACGAGATCGAATCACTTCATAATGGTGTGTGCGAATTATAAGTCGAAATCTGCAAAAGAGCGAAAACGTATAATTGACTCAAACAATCTTTGCCATAATTGGACAAGCATCGGGTGGCCGATTGCCCATCAAAACGTACTTGCCCTGATGTGTGTGATAATAAGCATCACTCCTCTTTGCATGATGCTTACTAAGTCGCCAAAGAGGATGTCCCTGTCACAACATCGCATTCTGCTCGGCCGCTATCTATTTAAAATTTCGCCACTTAACGAAGATACCGCGATGTCGGTGAACGCGCTCATTCTATCTCGGCTGACCGCATATACCGGCGCGACAGAAGTGAGCCACGAGCTATGGGCTCATGACTGACAGGCTTGACACTCGCTGATCCAGAGTACAACGATAACGAGCCGATCGACCTGCTGCTTGGAGCGGAGGTCTATGCGTCCATCCTGCAGGACAGATTGCGGAAGAGTGGCCCGCGGAAATCTGTGGCACAGAAGACAACGTTAGGATGGCTCATATCGGGCATTGCAAATACCACCAAAATTACTGCACAGACCTCGATCTACTAATGCGTATCCGATAAGATGCACTTACGTCCATAGTGAGACAATTTTTGGAGCAGGAGAAATTGCCTCGAGTGGCAGTTTTACTTACTCCAGACGAACAATGCGAGGACTTGTTCAAATCTTCTCACTCCCGGTTCTCCAACGGCAAGTACACGGTCCGGCTTTCGCTGAGAAGCACTCTGTCAGATCTCTTAGGGATATGTAAAACCGCCGTTCGGTCACTATCGCGCATGAAGGCGCGATTTATGCGCGACGCACAGCTGCAACAACAATACACGGAATTAATGCAGTTGTATGAAACATTGAGCACATGACACCGTCAAGAACTACGAAGGTAACATATATAAAAAAAAGTAGTCGCGTTTGTAAAATAGCTTGGGGTCTCATATTGGGCACCTGTCTCACGTTAGGCACCTTTACCCTATGTTATCTACCATATCATGGAGTAGGGGAGTATCTGTTTACAATTTACGCTTTTTTAAAATTTACTGGAAAACTAATAAAAATATTTGGCTGAACATTTTAATAGTGTAACCTTTCAAGCTTCCTATTAATAAAAAAAAACGTAATTAGAATTGTTCATCTTTTAACATTAAAAAAAAATGAATTTTTTAAGGAGGTTCCGTCGCTACAAAAATATGCAGTCAGTTTCATGAAATTTTAATATGTTGTTCTGGAATGCAAAATAGAATTATGTGAATTTTTGGGGAATTTTTCACCGTCCCGTTTTGAAAAAGATCTATTCCAAAAATTTAAAAAGTACAATTTTTAGAGTAGATTTTTTTCAAAACGGGACGGTGAAAAATTCCCAAAAAATTCACATAATTCTATTTTGCATTCCAGAACAACATATTAAAATTTCATGAAACTGGCTGCATTTTTAACATAGGTTCTTATGGGAAATTACATATTATGCATACCTTCAGAATGAAATAAGTGCAAGAAAAAATGCAAATAATAAGGAAAAAAAATATGCACATGTAACTTAATAATTTACAAATAAATGAGCGAAAAAAAGGGAAAGATTACCGTACATTTCGTAGAAAAATTAATTATTAAAGCATAAATGCTTGATTTTTCGTCTGCTAGACTGTCACGGTCGTGAACGACGTGAACAGCAGCACGCATTATACACGCGGCGACCAATCAGAGCAATCCCCTTCACTCCCACTACTTCAAACGCTAGTGCGCTGTTGTCAGGACTCCCGCGTCCCACTACTCCCCCCGATGAAGCAACCGAACCTCCTTAAGGGGATCCTGCAGCCGTATGATTTACCGACATTATCGTTTTTAGATGGATCTTTTAATTGGCTTTATAGAATTGCAAAAATCTTTTACAGAATTAAAGTACGCATAAAAATCTAACTACACAAACGCGATTTTATATCAAAAACACCAAAAAATTCAAAATATTACTTATTTGGGCACATACAGCTGTCACCTGACGACAATATTTGGTTAAAACAAAAATTCTGCAGTTTATACATACATAATGTTTGTCACCTCCCCTTAGGAAAACATGTAGGCATAATATCGTGCAAGTAGAAGTAAGATTCAATACGTACAAAAAAAGATCCATCTAAATTTTATTTTAGTAGTAATGTAAATACAGATGCAGAATGACAAGAAGAGCAATGTTGCGTGCAACCGTAGTTGCCGGATCTTGTCTGCAATCGCAGCCAGGGCCGCACGGACCGGATCGTCCAAAAAGACGTAGACCTTGTATGTTCAGAGAGCGTAAAATAGTGGCACTGCCCTGAGATAAATCGATAATATGAAAAACGCGGTTTAGAACCGGGATTAGAAATGACGATATTATCAACATTTTTAGTTCCGCTTGGGATGGCGTTGTATTCGCGTTCGAGTTCGCCTGTCACTGCAAGATCCCCTTAAGTAGGCAAGTTGAGCGTAGACAGATGGCCACATTCGAGGGGCTATCTGCTCACATAATAAAAAACATATTATTTATATTAATTTTTATACTTATTTATAATATTATTTATTATTAATATATAATAAATAATAAGAGAAATATACGACCGTTATGATATACAATCAAATTAGATTGAAGCTCCATTTACGGTCCGAGCTCGGATCTTAGTAGTAATAATTATAATAATAATTATATTTTTTGTGTATTACACATATCTTTTCCAACTTAGTAAACTGCCCACCGACTAGATTGTCACCGACTTTGTCAGATTTACAACACAGTTCCCGTTGGGGTAGTAAAATTCCCTCCTTCCCCGTAATTAAACCTCTCGATTCGATTTAACTATCTAACTGTGAAGAATTTATTGCGAAAAATAGTCAATAATATTAATATATAATATTGAAAAAAACTGCCTAGTCGAAAGAGTCAGAGCAATAATAGGTGTAAACTTTCTGATAGGATTCTTGCGTGGCTTTTCTTTATATCTGGTGGCATTAAATTGATTTTGAGTCCGTTGCAAAGTCAATGTGGTGAGTTTCTTTTGTCCCTCAATTCTTTAACCCTTTTTTTGGCATTTAAAGCCTTTACTTTTTTCTCAGCAGCGTTCGAAATAGAAAATACTAAATAATTTAAGACAAATAATAATATATTTACTTGATGTGTATTTTTAAAATAAAAATTTGGTGACGATATGAAAACGATTTTTGAATTGTAGGATCAAGTAGCTGTTCGTAGATCTCTTTTTTACAGTAGCGAATGAGAGTCCGCACATTTATTCCGAATTCCAACGCTATTTTTGCGAAAAGATTCTCGTTCGATTTTTATTCTTTTAATCACTCTAGTATAATTTTATTGGGTATGTCTACCTTATCCGTCTTTCTTTTGTTGTTACGCACCATTATCTTAATTATCTATGTATAAAAGAACAATTCGTCATTGAAATGTGTGAACACATGCTCCATCAATAATAAGACAGATAGCTGACCATATTTTTTAGTCTTTAGCATGTTGCGAGTTTTAGATTATGCGGAATTAAAATTTGATGCTTCTCACAACTGATAACTATATATTAATTGATAATATTATAAATTGCTTGCCTTAATTTGAGTTAAACTACTGTCGCACAACAAATTTTTCGACCATCGAACAAAGTTAATAATCGTTTTCGCTTTCTTTATAAGTTTATAACGCATATAATGTTGTGAAAAGCATCGCAAGAGAACAGAAGCTTCTTCGAATCTCTTACGTAGAAATATATATATATATATACAGGGTTAAAAAAAACCATTCAATATTTATATGATAGATAGTACACTGAGTACTGAGGCACGGGACCGAGCTCGGATCTTGCGAAACCGGCGCGAGAAGGCCGGCTTGATTCACCTCGCCCAGGTCCGGCACGTCAGCCAAACCCACTTCCCGACACGCCCAGCTCCTCAGAGCTAATCCTTATTCCGAAGTTACGGATCCTATTTGCCGACTTCCCTTACCATACTGACAAGGGGACCTTCAGGCTAACAGATTTTTGTTTTTTTTCGTACTTATATATACTGTACTTGAGGATCATCACTCGGACATCAATTTCCCAAAGTATTAAGGTGCGCTTTTCAGAAAAACTGGAGAAAATCGACTTTGAAGAATTCCGAGCGCGCTATGTACACAGAATTTTAATTTTAATGTAAAATTTATCAAATCCATGCTAATTAATATTTAATCGTTTTCAATTTCGTTTTCAATGAAAAACTTACATCTTCTTATTTTGAATATTGGTACAAAAATGAAAAACGTCAGGTAGGAAATAAAATGGTTTTATATTTTTGAAAATTACACGAGAAAATACAGCGCAAAAATGATATTAATAAAAATATTGTTTAACTTTTAAAAGTGAATTATATGATATGAAATATATAGTTTAAAATATATTGTATACAGTCGTTTTACACGTCAATATTGCACGAACCAGGATGATATTCATCGTAAAAGCAAGGGAAACAATAAGTTATCTAGCACACCGGCATCTAGCACACCGTACGAACGCAGATATTTTACAGGCGCAAGGTTTTTTTTAAAATGTCTATTGGAAAACATACTTCATTGACGTTCATAAAAATGTCTCTGTCATCACAAAGGTTAGAAGCGAACCACGCGTATCGAATCATGTTCTTAAAGATTGGAGAGAACAGCTGGTGATGTACAATAGATTGAATTTTAATGCAATCTTCTCGGGAATTAATTAAAATGCCTGTAAAATATCTGCGTTCGTACGGTGTGCTAGATGCCGTGAAACTTACTCTTTCCCTTGCTTTTACGATGAATATCATCCTGGTTCGTGCAATATTGACGTGTAAAACGACTGTATACAATATATTTTAAACTATATATTTCATATCATATAATTCACTTTTAAAAATTAAACAATATTTTTATTAATATCATTTTTGCGCTGTATTTTCTCGTAATTTTCAAAAATATAAAACCATTTTATTTCCTACCTGACGTTTTTCATTTTTGTACCAATATTCAAAATAAGAAGATGTAAGTTTTTCATTGAAAACGAAATTGAAAACGATTAAATATTAATTAGCATGGATTTGATAAATTTTACATTAAAATTAAAATTCTGTGTACATAGCGCGCTCGGAATTCTTCAAAGTCGATTTTCTCGAGTTTTTCTGAAAAGCGCGCCTTAATACTTTGGGAAATTGATGTCCGAGTGATGATCCTCAAGTACAGTAAGTACGAAAAAAAACAAAAATCCGTTAGCCTGAAGGTCCCCTTGTGAGTAAAAAACCTTAGTAAACATACGTCAAAAGCTTCTTAAAAAGTCTTCTTTTTAAAGTTGTTTTTGGCACATTATATAAAGTCGACGCATTATTGAAACCCATTGTAGCAACTTTTACAATAACATTTTTCTATTATTTTTCTACTATTTTCGTCTCAATGACTGTCGATTCGTTTTTCTTTTATATTGAGAGCGGTCTATTGTAGATGTCGAACGCCTTTGTTTGTTCTAGAGCACAATGCTGTGTCATCCTTTGTGCCGTTTCTTTGGAAATTAGTCATCATAATAGCAATGTACAAAAATATTTATATCTTAGGAACGGTTGAGCTTCCGACCTATGTTTACTAAGATTTTTTTACTCAGTATGATGTACTATCTACTATATAAATATTGAATGATTTTTTTTAACACCCTTATATATAGGGTGTTTCGTTTTAAATGATTACAGATCGATTATCTCATCGCTATTGTAGTATATCATTTAGAGAGGTAAAAGCCACAGTAATGTAAGTGAAATATTTTAAAAAATTTGAATTTCACGAATTGTTGGCAAATAAGATATTGGCAAACGACACTGTAGACAATTAATTTGTAGACAATCGAAACCCTTTCTTTAAATGGAAATCTCCGTATTGTAGTGTATCGTGTCGAAAAAACATAAAAAAAGAATATTTTTTGGCGAGATAATCGACTGTATCATTTAAAACAAAACACCCTGTACATATCTTTTAACACCTAAGATATATAGCAGTACTGTAAACACACAGCCCTCGTAGACAGATAGCCCGGTTTTTCCTATACGCTAATGAACGAACAAAAATGTGATTCTAATTGTGATCCTTACGTCGACGATGCCCTTACTAAAGTGGAGACCGTCGCTGAGGCCGTTAACGTCCGAAACCGACTCATCATTTGCAAGGCGGACGGCTTCCTCCTGAAAAAGTGATTAGTTAATGACGTTAAACTTTTACAGAGTATTCCGTCAAAAGATCAATTGCAAAATACCAAGCGATTCCAGAAATCCCAAACGATGTCATCCAGACACGCCTTCTCCTTTGTCATCGAACATTTGTCATTACAGCGTTAGCTGACTCGTTCCGGTGGCAGCATCAAACTCTTCGTTTGCTCCATGGATTCGCAGATGAGCGTGTATATGCCGCTGATTTATCTGCGCTCTGAAACAAAAGACGAGAACGAATTTTATACGAGCTATTCTGATTAATATATACCATAATAAAAAATATTAATATCTATTACATTACAATATAAAATATGTCTGATTAATTTGACTAAAATATATCTAGGAAACGGTTATATCCGGTTAAATTTTGTTGAAGAATATTACTCGGCGATCGTCCGCAAATACACACATGTCACTAAACACACATATTGGCTACGTTTACATCCTGAATTTAACGTTTACACCCTGCTGTAAACACTTGATAGGCTACCAGACTTGATTTCAGGTCAGGCCGCGTATCAAGAGACACGGTAGGTCTCGCGCCAAGTACACGCGGAGCGAGACCGACCGTGACTCTTTTACGCGACGCGACGGGTTGCGAGTATTTTAGTGACCCGATCTGAAATAGGCCATTATCATTTGCGATGTAAACGCGCGATCACGTGCGACGCGACGCGTCACTTTGACGAACGCCGATTGACTAGAGTCCCTCTAATAAGAGTCGCGACTTGAGTTTCGGCAAAATAAGAGAGAAAGAGAAAGCGATATACAAGTGATATACATTCATATTGCTCTCTCTTTCTCTTTTATATCTCTTTCTCTTTCTGTTTCACGTACTTTGCCGAAAAATGGCGGACCAATCAAAAGTAAAGGTGCCATTTCACGTTGACGCTCAACGCTCATTTTCAGCGAGCAAAAATCTTCAAATATAATACATTATATATATATATATATATATATAATGTATTATATTTGAAGATTTTTGTATATATTATATATAGTATATTTTTTGTATTTAGTATATTTTGTATAGTATATAGTATATTTTGTATATAGATTTTTATATATATATATATATATATATATATATTTACTTATATAATATAAATAAGTAAAAAATATCATTTCTAGGGTCACGTGGTTTCGCTTTGACGCTAGCGTCAAGAAATAAAAGCTGAATTTATTCAACATCCAGCGTTGACGCTGAATCGTCGTTGATCGTCTCAGTACAATCAAATATAGGCTTCGAAATACGTAAAATATTAATTATTTTCAAGTAATATCTTCAAGTAATAATATTTTACGAATATATATATGAATAAAAAATATTATTTCTGAAGATTTTTACTCACTGAAGATGAGCGTCGAGCCGATCGAGCGTCAACGTGAAAAGGCACCTTTACAGCCTGTTGTAGCGACTCTTATTAGAGGGACTCTACGATTGACCCAATTGCAGTGTCGCTAATAGTAAGGTATAGGTTGGGGAAAAAGTAATCATCATCTGCATGCATCTGTAGTTTCGTCTACCAATAATCAGATATTATCTTCGTTCGCAATATTACGAATTTTACACATTGTTTCGACGTAATTTGGTTCTACTCCAGGTAGCAAGCACTCGTCATTTTGACATTAATTGACGTCAAAAGTCTGTCATTTTGACGTCTTTTGAAAAACAGACCCTTTGTCTCTTTCCGACGAAAATTCGACACAGTTCGTAATCAGCAGTCAGCAGGTACGCTCACAAAATAAAACAAATTCTCTCAAAGTCTTTATTTCAAAGTTACAAGTCATCGTTCCATTCCATCCTAACACATCGATCTCTATACCTAAACAATGCCCTTTTATAGAAGATGCAGAAAATAGGTTGAGAATAGGTTCGCAATTCCTAGCGGAATAAAGCGAACAATTAAGAGACTCTTTAATTTTATTGAAGATATGAGCCGTTAATTTGATGGCATTTCGAATAATAGAGTACTAAATTTATAATTTTCATATTAAATTTTACATATAAAATTTATATTACACATTATTAATAGTTAGAATTTATTTAACAAACAGTTTTATCTATATAAATTAAAACTTTATAAATGTATAATATTTTATAATTTGTAAATTTATAATTTCAAAGTTGCAAAATTTATTAATATTATATTAAGATATGTAATTAATAAATTTATGTTAAAATTATATTTGTTTATATAATTGTAGATTATAAAATTTATATTCTAAACTATAGACTTTAGTATAGACATGCAGTTATGTTACAAACAGATTTGCATTTCCTGCTGACAAGAGACTGTCACTCGAACGTCACCTAATCTATTCAAATGTAAAAAATTGACGAGAAAATTTAACAAAGAGATTTATGGTAGTTGTCTCACGACAATACAATACAAAATTCTAAGTCGACGCTAAAATATCTATTCTCTAATAGTAGGGGAGCCCAGAGTGCTAAATGGGGATTTACTCGAGCGTTGTAGGAACCTATTGGATTTTGAAGATTAGATGGTAGAAAGAAAAAAAGGTTATATAATGTACACCCTTTCACCGGTGGGGGAAGCGTCTACAGATTTTCAAAAATGTAAAAAAAAATAGTCACATGAAAATACTCGAGCGCGTCAGATATTGATAGTGTATACGCCCCACGTGTCTCTGATATTGGAGGTATGTTAATCTGCCGGTTTGCATGGTGGGGGTGGCTGTACGGAAGGGTTGAAAACGGGAAAAAAAAAATTTATTCGAGCGCGTCAGATATTCAGAGGGGATGTTAAGTGAACCCGAAAGAAGCTCCCATTCAAAAGACTGACGATTCGGACATGACGCAAGCTCATGGCGGCTTCTTGATAATGCAAAAAAAAATCGCCATTTTGAAATACTCGAGCGCGTCAGATTATTATACAGGTGATTCAGCTTGATGTCCTAGTCGTGCTGACCCATAATCTGACGATTATTTGGAGGGATTTTCTTAATGTGACGAATTAAAAAAAAAATTTTTTAATAAAAAAATTTTTTTTTTTTTTAATTACTAAATGTGACAAATAAACAAGCTAGAGCGTTGTACATATAATTTATAATGCCACGAACGCGTGTGATCAGCTGTGATGGCGTCATGGCGACGGAAAGTAGTGTGGGGACGGTGCGAGAGAGTAAGAGATCGAGAAAAAGTGAAAGGGAAATAGAGGCGCGGAGTGGGGAACTGGGAAATACATGCTTCACTGCAGCTGCACGCACTAAACTTTTCTGACGATTTGTGCTACTTCGGCTTGTGGAAATCGGCAGATTATATTTTTTCCGTTATTCTTGAATTATTTCCTTCAAAATAAAAAAAAATTCGACCGCGCTCGAGAATGTCAAGGTGACGTTTTTTTTTTGCAAGTTTGTGACCCTCCCACTCCCTTACGTCACGCTCAAATCGTCAGATTATTGAAATGCACACTTTTCAGCATGTTATTAACCCACCTTACCTTAATCTGACGCGCTCGAGTATTTCTAACGATCGATTTTTTTTTACTATTCTGATCGGCTGCCCTAGACGCGCGATCCTATATTAAGGGTTTATATATAGTGGAGGTACTCAACAGGGTGCAAGGTATCCCCCTATATGTTAATCTGTCGCGCTCGAGTAAATCCCAAAATCCCCTCTTGGGCTCCCCTACTATAACTACCTACGGTTACTTACAGGCTGAAAACTTCTAAATAGTTCTGTCCCTCATGAGACAGAATAAAAGACTATTCTTTAATTTTTCGCCTTCAGTTGCTCGTTTACGTCGAAAAATCGTGAAAATCGATGTATATTTATTATTGTATTTCTCAAACTAAACGGTCAATGATTTTGATTTTTACTAGTATCTTTAAATTGTCGATTTTTCTATTATATATCCGTTTTTTCCATCACGTTCTTGTTGTTCGTTCTAATTATTAAAATTCAAATTACGAGATTTACGTATGCTTTGTGTATGCTAAATTCGGCCAATATTTGGCTAAAATTCTTGTCACCAACATTCGTAATTTTAATCAAGGCCGATATTTGGATCAACATAGATGAACCTACTTTGGCTTTAAGAATCTGTTTTTTATTTTTAATTGCGATACGATGATTTTTAACAGAGTTATGAGCAATCAAAGTCAAAATGCTCATTTCTTATTCAATCCGCGCAAAGACGAGCGGGGTTGACAAACTACAAAATTGATATGTTTTTATCAGTGCCATTTACTATACCCCAAAAAAATAATCTTAGTTTTAGCGTTAGAGGATTTTATTCTTATATATGGCCTCAAGAGAAATCCTCTAAAATCAAGAGGAAAATATTCTACCCGGGGAAAAAAAATTATATATACGATTATATGTGATTATATATGAAATTTGGTGCTTCATATAAAATTATATATGGGTCCATATATCATTATATATGGGCATATATAATTCCATATATAATCTACATGGATAAATGCTTCTTATATATAATTTATATATAAATTATATGAACTCATATATAATCATGTCACATTGTATATGAAACATTTATATATATTTAAATATATTTTAATCGTCTGTATAATTATATATAATCATATATAATCATATATAATCATATATAATCATATATAATGATATACGGTTATATATACTTCCATATAAATCTTATGTATCCATACATGAGTGCATATATGATCTATTGTTCATATCTAGTTATATTTGGAATTATATATGCCCATATATAATGATATATGGACCCATATATAACTTTATATGAAGCATCAAATTTCATATATAATCACATATAATCATATATATTTATAGATAATTATATATAATCTTTTTTTCCCGGGTATGAACAATAGATCATATATACTCATATATGAAATTATATATGGATCCATATAAGATTCATATGGAAGTATATGGGCCATTCCGTGTGAACCGGATCAGTCACCTCTCAGAAATGAATCAAATTTTGCATATCGGTAGTTTCTGACGAGATAAAATATGGTGTCAAATATTTTTTTTTAATTGCAAATTTTTTCGATTTATGAATAATGGGAAATTTACCGCCTTTTTATTTAATAATTGCATAACTTTTTTCCTTTAAGTGCAATACAAAAATTTTTTAAATAAAAGTTGTCACAAAAGGACTATATTTTGTGATAAAATTATTTACAACATAAAAAAAGTTATTTCGTACTATTTATTAAACAAATTATTTTTCAATAATTTTTTTAACTGTCAGGGGGACGATCAAAAAATCAAAAAAAAATTTTGTTAGAAACTTTCAAGCTTCCAATATACCACAAAAAATTTTCATCAATGTGTTTTGTTTCGTTATCGAGAAAATAATTGTTTAATTTTTGTACGCGTGCAGAATCGGTACTCGGTGCGGCAGCCACGTCTGTACGGTGACCGCTCTCGCTCGCTGGTCGCGCGGCGCGCTAGGCGAACTTAATATCCAAGTTAATTTTCTCAAAAACGAAATACGATGATGATTCGCGACCACGGTTTGCTGGACTTTTCTCGTTTGCTTCACTCATACTGAAGTGGATTGAAGATACGGCGAATTTGACCGGGACGCGAATCGCGAACGATTTTAAACGAGCGGCTCCAAGTAATTAATTAAGAGGAATACCTTCTTAGGGCGAGTGTCCCGAGCGGTCTGGTCACGTGGAATTTCTTTCTCGTTCCGCCGGCTTGGTTGTGCATCATCTATCTGCACGCGTGCGTACCTTTTTGTTAATAACAAGTTTCTCCTGTACATACAAATCTTTATTTTTCCTACTTCTTTCCTTCTCTCTCTCTGTCTCTCTCTCTGTCTCCCTCTCTCTTTCTCTATCTCCTCCCTCTCTGTCTGATTTTTTGTTCCTTATAAGATTGAATCTTCAATAATTCTAAAATAGTTGTTGTGCACATAAAATAGCGGTTATCAAACTTCCTTTTGTTTTGTTTCGATTATATTCCTGCAAATTTGTACAAATAAATTTGTAACCCAATTATGGCCACTAAGCTGCAAAGGATTGCAGCACCGATTTTTTGGCATTTTGTAGGAATATAATCGAAACAAAACGAAAGGAAATTTGATAACCGCTATTCTATGTGCACAACAACTATTTTAGAAATATATTGAAGATTCAAACTTATAAGGAACAAAGAATCAGACAGAGAGGGAGGAGATAGAGAAAGAGAGAGGGAGACAGAGAGAGAGAGAGAGAAGAGAGAGAGAGAGAGAGAGAGAGAGAGAGAGAGAGAGAGAGAGAGACAGAGAGAGAGAAGGAAAGAAGTAGGAAAAATGAAGATTTGTATGTACAGGAGAAACTTGTTATTACCAAAAAGGTACGCACGCGTGCAGATAGATGATGCACAACCAAGCCGGCGGAACGAGAAAGAAATTCCACGTGACCAGACCGTTCGGGACACTCGCCCTAAGAAGGTATTCCTCTTAATTAATTACTTGGAGCAGCTCGTTTAAAATCGTTCGCG